>JAJOOE010000255.1:0-35315 GCA_036250405.1 Solanum raphanifolium
GAAGTTTATTGCAAATCTATATATTTAAATTACTTATGATCCAATTTAATGCTTGAGATTATTTATTGCAAAATAATATTGGTGTTTTTTAATTAGAATTGTGGCATATAAATATTTTATAGCCAAAATGATATGGCCACACTTTAAAATTGTTGTCATACATTAGGTAGAAAAGGCAACACTTACAAATCGTGGGCAATAAGGAAGCTAAGACCACGCTTAAAAGTGTAGTTGTATGAGATAGAAATGTTGTTATTTGAGGTACATAAAAGCGTTGCCATTTTGCCTTTTAGGGTACGCTTTTAAGCGTAGCTGATAAGGCAACACTTGAAAAGTGTTGCCTAAACTCTAAGGTAACGCTACTTTCGGGCACCCCTGGAAAAGTGTTGCTTAAAGTCCAAAAGTGTAGCCTTTTATCAAAGGCCACACTTATTGCTAGTTTATGCTACACTTTTCTGGGGTGGCCGTAGGCCTAAAATGGTGTAGTGAAATTACTTAAAAACCCCTCAATTGGGCAGCCCCATCAGGGAGCAAGTCCACTCCTACGGACTGTGAAAGGGGACCACGGCACGTGAAGGTAACCGTGGTCCTCTTGGGCAGTGTCTCCTTGTTGCCTTGCCAAACCCAAGATGTTAAGGCATCTTCACGGACCACTTCACGGTCCGTGGTCAAGGCCACTGGCCGTGAGAGTGGCCATGGTCTTGGGGCAGAAGCTTGGTCTCAAGGCCTTGCCTCCCAATTTCCCAAGTGATCTTCACGGACCACTTCACAGTTCATGGTAAATACCACTGGCCGTGAAAGTGGCTGTGGTCATGAGGCAGTACTTGTCCAAGGTTGGGCAGCCTTGGCCTTTTGCTTAAGCCTTGCCCCTTTGGCTTGGCACTTGCCCTTCCAACCCTGAACCAACATTAAGAAGGGTCTTTCAACTACGGAGTCTATCATGTACCTTGATGTTGACACTCACGATTAGGCTCTAGTTCATCCTACCATTTTACGGGTCGCTACACTAAGAGTACAACATGACATAATAATGAAAAGACACAGCTTCCACCATGCGGAACGAAAAGTAGAAGCTGCTGGAGAACTCTTCGTCTTCATCTAATGAAACATGACCAACCTGCATCCAGACTATGCCAAAAAGGCATAGCAAGAGTAGTATCAGTACAAAACCACATGTACTGGTAGGCATGATCGGTCAACCCGACTCCTACCGCATAACATAAGAAAACAACTAGCAAGAATATGCAATAAACCACTCGCTTCTCCACCTTTACCATATCTGGAATACCTCAGAATTACACTAACACCCTTACTACTAACCACCTTTTCAGTCAACTTACTTACTAGGTTCTTGATCTTAGCCTAACCATCCTAACGCATAGAAAAATCCACGAATACAACTACAAGCATTTTGACTCACTACTCACGACATACCCTTACCTTCTCTTCTAGGTTAACCTGCCCTTGCCACATGGCACATTGCATCAAGCTTTCTAACCACCAACCACGAATTCCTTCCTCCAAGGTGAAATCTACCTAAGTAATTATCTTGTACACTACCCCCACTTCTCACCTTTCCAACACACAGACAACCCTTGCTCTCAATTATTACGACCCTTGAACCCTTGGCCTTCCCGATTCATTCAACAACGAGATACGTAACAAGTTTACTCAACATAAAATAACAATCAAATATAAGTCCTCATAACCATATAACAACTCCAGAGAATTACAATATCAAATATCATTACGAACCACGTACGATTTCACAATCCTCAAGATACACAATTATGTCAAGTCATTGGTCTTTTCATGGAACCCAAACCCAAATTGTTAGCATATCGGAACGTGGTACCCAATCTATTGTTTATGCTGTAAAGTGGCAACCAATCCCATATTTATGCCGAAACGTGGCAACTGATCCAAGTTAGTGTGTCGGAACGCAACACCTGATCTATTCAACAAGCCACAATCACAATCACAATCGCAATCACATTCGCATAATCATACAATTAAGTCATGATTCATGGTGTTCATCATTCCTCTATCTCATTACAAATAGTGTGATCAATAACGCCACATTGCATACATACCCGCATTATAATGAAGCAAGAACAACATATTTCACAAAATCATGAAATTACAACCATCACAAATAAATATTCATCAACCTATATCACTTTAACAATAATTCGACCAACTTAGCCCTAGTTCATCACCTAAGGCTTCTTGCTATGATTAAGTCATCTTTTGTTCAGTGCACGAAGTTCTACACATAAATCCTACCATTGATTTACATTATATTATGAAGTGAACACATATTTATAACTACTCAATTAGCAAAACCTAGCTTACTTGTGCGCTAAGCAGTTTTTGGCTTCGATTTTGGTTTCCGGACTTCGTGACGGTGATCTTGACCGGAAATCAGCCATCCACCGCGCTTTTTACTCTAGAAATCTCCTTCCTTTCCAAGCTTAGAGCAACTTTTTGGGGGGTTTCTTAGGTGATTTACGTCTAAATTAGGTATTTTAGAAAGAAGGAGAAAGTAAGATTTAAGATTTCGCATTATTGACATTCTGTCTCGCTTATCCCGCTCTGGTGCCAGCTTACCCCGCCGTGCGCCGCCGCCCTAACGGCATATGTCCTGCTCTGGCGGGACAGTGTCCCAGTAACTTCCAAATATTTGTTTTCCTAAATAACGACGATTCAGGTCGTTACAAAATTTGAATGTGATACATCACTTTGAATGAGGTGACAACCCAACTTGAATATAACATGTCACTTTGAACGAGGTGACAACCCAACGTGTCTCTTTAAAGGCTGGCGACTCAATCTTAAACTTAACATGCCACTTAGAGGGAGATGACAACCCAACCTGCCTCATGAAAGACAGATGATCCAATTTGAAATAATTGTCTTTAAAAAATTAAAATATACTTTGAATCACTTTTCAAGGTATTTTTCATTATTTTTCAAAAAAGAACTATATACTTCTACATATTTTTATATAAATTTATATATGATTTTTAATTTTTATACATGATTAGAAAATCGTCTCATGAAATAGTGTTTAAATTATATATTTATTTCACTTCTTTTCAAATTAATTAAGTTACAATCTTAGTAATTTAATTAGTCATTTTAAAAGTAAGTTGCTAAATTTTTTTGGTAAAATTAAGAAACTCGATAATTAATCTCATTTTTAATTTACATCAAATGCAAATTTCAAGACAAATGTCAGGTGCTTTCATCTCTTTATTTTAATATCAATTAGACTCAATCATAACATCATGCCTAAAAACACTCATCCGGTCCATCTTTAGACCATCTCCAACTCATCTCTATTTTAATTCTCTATATTTGGAGGGTCAAAATAGAGAATGCCATCTCCAACCTATCTTCATATTACTCTCTATTCTCCATTTATAGAGATATGAATAGTACTTCTCCAAATTTGGAGAACTACTATTCACCTCTCTATTTCACTTTTTGATTCTTTTAATATTATTTTTATTATATCATTAATTAAGAAATTATTATTTTTACTTATTTTCTAATATAATATAACATCTAAAAATATATTATTGACAAGTTACTACTTTCACTCGAATTAATAATTTTTCTATTTTTTTTAATTTTAAAATTGTTACTTTAAATATGTAACTTAAAATAATTTTAATATTATTTATATTTTATACTATATAAGACTATTAATTAATTCTTTAATATTTGTAATTATTTTCTAAGTAATATAACATCTAAAAATATATTATTATTAAGTATATTACTTGCATATCGAATTAACAATTTTTCTAATTGGATTTTTTAAATTTTTTTGTCAACTTTAAATATGTAATTTAAAATTATAATTATTTTTCACTATGAAGAATGCACAAAATCTACGTGATAATTCAAACAATTCACTTTAATGTTATAGTGATAAATTATTAAACTACATTATTTAATGAACATGAAAACACTTGATGCAATAGTTCAACATTAAATATATAGGGAAAGTAAATTAGTATACGAAATAGTTGGATACAATATGTAATTGTTAATTTAAATAATTTTTAGCTACACAATAAAAAAATGCATTAATAGAGCATTTATGGGAGCAACTTAATAGACTTGAAAGTTGAATATTTATATAAAATTTAAAATAAATTTTACGATGATGCAATATTTATTGTGTAATTGTATTTAATCAATGATTTTGTTGTAAAACTAAAGAAAAATAAGACAAGAAATATAAAAGATGAAAGCAATAGAAATAGGGAGACAAGAGAAGAAAGCTTTTCTTATTATTCCAAGTCTTCAAGTGTATACAATATGAGCCCTTATGCCTCTATTTATAGTGTAACATAGAGACATACAAAAGGTTAGTCATAAACATGACATTAACATGAATATAATGGAGGAGGTTATGGAAGTGAAAGGTTACAAGAATAATGGTTATAAAGTTTGAGGTTATGGAGGTTATGGTTATCTTCATAATGGAGGGAAGTAATGGAGATAATGGGTGAGAGTAACTTCTTGGTGTAATGGACATCCACACTATAATATTTTATAACACTCCCCCTTGGATGTCCATAGATAATATGTCTCGTTAAAACCTTACTAGAAAAAAACCCAGTGGAAAAAAAATCCCAGTGAAGGAAAAAGAGTACACATATCTTTTAATACGCTTTGAATGTTGCCTCATTAAAAACCTTACTAGAAAAACCCAATTGGGATAAACAAGAGTACAACCCGTATTTTTCTCCCCCCGATAAAAACTTTACTTGATATCTCGAAGACGACGATGCATTCCAATCTTATATCACAACTTCTCAAATATTGATGTTGGCAATCCTTAGTGAATAAGTTTGCAAGATTATCACTTGAATGGGTCTTTGAACGTCTATCTCACCATTTTGTTGAAGATCATGTGTGAAAAAGGCTTTTGGTGAATATGTTTTATCCGATCTCTGATTGTATGCTCCCTTCAATTGAGCTATATATTATTTTCGTATATGGTGGCTGAAATATCCTTTTCAAAAGAAAATCACATATTTTCTGAATATGATAGATCACAATTTCAACCAAACACACTCCCGACTTAATTTATAGATCAATGTTATTTCTACATGATTTGAAGAAGTGGTTACTAATGTGATTCTTTGAATTTCCAAGATATTGTTGTGTCTTCATATGTAAATAAATAGTCCATTTGCGATCGAGTTCTATGCATATCAAATAAATATTTTGCATCTACATAATCAAATCATTTCTGACTCGGGGATTGATCATTTCAATTTTATTGAAGCTAGTCTTTTCTTCTAAAAGAAAATCACACATCTTCTATGTGTTGAGTCACTTGCTTTGTTAGTTTCTTGTCATAACTTGAATGATAATATGACAATCCTTTCACATAACTTTCGTTATGTATATCAAATAATCTTCTAGCATTTGCATAACCAGCAATCTGTAAGTGCACTAATTGCACTAATAAATGACATTTAAAATCATTTTCATGAGATCAAAAAGATTTTTTTCTCTGTGTTAAGCAGTCTCAAAACCATTGGGTACTCAATGGAATAGCTTTAAGGTCTTTTAAATCCTTTAAGGATTTTCATATAACCTTCATCATCTAGTTAGACATAATAATCATTCATTATACATATTCAAGTATTTCATCTATTGCTGAAACAAGTCTCATTGCATCCACCACTAGAGAATATATCTTCATTTAATAATGTCAGGACTTTTGCGAAAACCCTTTATGCCCTGAGGCACAAACAACACTTTATATCTTACGATTATACTTTCGCACAATGATTCATTTGTACCATACTGACATTATATTTTTATCCATGAACTATAAGATAAAAAACATCACTTTTCTAAGTGAAACAAAATATACTTGAATAGTGCCAATCATTTATCTGTCCACACTATATGAAAAATTCGAATTTAAGATCCTCGTAACCATTTATAGCATTAAGTGCTACTTCACAATTCTCAAGATACACAATTATGTCAAGTCATTGGTCCTCTCATGGAACCCAAACCCAAACTGTTAGCATACCGAAACGTGGCAACCGATCCCATGTTTATGCCGGAACGTGGCAACCGATCCCATATTTATGCCGGAACGTGGCAACCGATCCAAGTTAGTGTGTCAGAACGCAACACCCGATCCATTCAACAAACCATAATCACAGTCACAATGTATATTCTCACAATCATACAACAAGAGGTGATTTATGGCATACAATTGTCCAATTATCCTCATATTCAACTAGTCTGATCAATAATGTAACATTCGCATACATACACGTATAATAATGAAGGAAAAACGTGCATATATCAGACAATCATGAAATAACAACCATCACCTAGAAGTATATATTGACATATATCACCTAACAATAACTCGACCATACTTAGCCCTAGTTCATCATCTAAGGCTTCTTCCTATGATTTAATCATCTTTTGTTCGGTGCACGAAGACCTACACATGAATCCTACCATTGATTATCCTCATCCTACGCAGCGGGTACATATTTATAACTACTCAATTAATAAAACCTAGCCTACCTGGGTGCCAAGCAGCTGCATAGAGGGATTGTGGATAATTTTCTGGTTTTCTGAACAACATGACAGTGAAATTGAACAAGAATCTGCAAAACATCGCCATCCTCAAGCTAGAATCTCTTCCTCCTTCTTTCCCAAGCTTAGAGCAGCTTTTTGGAGTGTTTCAAGGTAATTTACGCCTAATCTAGCTATTTTAAGAAGAAAGAGAAAATAGGATTTTGCGTTATTTACATTTTGTCTTGCCTATCCCACTGTGGCGCCAACTTACCCCCCTGTGGCGCCGCCGCTCTAGTGGCATGTGGCCCGCCCTGGTAGGACAGTGGCCTAGCAATTTCCCAAATTTTTTCTTTTCCTAATTAACGATGGTTTGGGTCGTTACAGATAATGTGTTGTAAAACTAAAGCAAAATAAGACAAGGAATATAGAAGATGAAAGCAATAGAAATAGGGAGACAAAAGATAAGAGCTTTTCTTATTATTCCAAGTTTTCAAGTGTATACAATATGAGCCCTTATTCCTCTATTTTTAGTGTAGCATAGAGTCATACAAAAGGTTAGTCATAAACATGACATTAACATGAATATAATGGAGGAGGTTATGGAAGTGAAAGGTTACAAGAATAATGGTTATAAAGTTGGAGGTTATGGAGGTTGTGGTTATCTTCATAATGAAGGAAAGTAATGGAGATATTGATTGAGAGTAACTTATTGGTGTAGTGGACATCCACACTATAATATTTTATAACAGATTTCACTTTTATTTGAATTGTTCGTTAATATGTATTATATATAATATTTATTGAAATTTATGTTATTTAGAAATTTAGGATAAAATATAATTTTAAATGAAGAATTTGAAAATAAAATTTTATATTACATGAAGATTATATAGATTATAGGGTGATTATTTGCAAAAAGAAGAAATGGTTTATATTATGAAATAAGAATATAAAAATGAAATAGAAATAATAATATAATATTGAAGAGAGAGAAAAAGATTTCTTTTTAGAGATTAAAATAGAGAATTGGGTTGGAGTTGGTTGTTTGAAAAATAGAGAACTTTATTTTTAGAGAGAAAAATAGAGTATAGGGTTGGAGATTCCCTTAGTTTCTCCTATTCTAAAATTTTTTCATTCTCCTCACACTTTTCTTTCCTCTTTTTATTTTCCAGAAACGTGTACACACACAATCTACATGCCTATTCTTAAAAATTGAGTGCTTTCATCCTGATTGGAGCCTTAAAATATGTCAAAATTTGTAACACCTCAGATTCCAAAAGGGTAGAATAACAGCTTCTTATAGGATCTGGTGGTAGTTCCGACGAAGCCACCCATGGCCCGTGGACTAACACATGATCCGTTAGTCAGCTCCCAAAAATGTCAAGTTCCAATACTTTTTTCAACGGTTCACCAGGACGGCCCGTTGTCCAATCCACAAGTCGTAGGTCGGTCTCATAGGTGAGTCCCAAACTTAGAGAAATTCTAGGGTCAAAAGTTGAGACCCATAACCCGTTAATGGACCCAAAGTTTGTAGGTGGGCCCCGTCAGTTGGGGTCCAAGGATCATGGTCTCTGAACCAATCGACGGCCGACCAGGACGGTCTGTAGGTGGAACCGGGAACCGTCCCCATTATCAATGGTGTCGACAGTTATTTTAAGGAGTGCTTTTGGGTCTTTTCCTAATTATTCTAGCCTAATACTATGTCGTTTTACCATTCACCTAAAGCTCTATATAACTACTTTTACCCCCAATTTCCCCAATTGAAATCATTCTCTCAAATTCCTAAAAGAAGAACAAGTCTTCCTCTCCAAAATATTTCTCTCTCTAGAAAGCTTGAAGAAGAAGGAGTCAACCTAGGGTTTCAAGTCAAGTTTCCAAGTCCTCTATTGAAGGCAAGCTTTTGGCATTAAGGTACGATAATCTTCATCCATAGAGCCCTTTTCTCCACGGAGTTCCTAAATTCTCCAATTTACAATGTAAGAAATTCCCAATTGAGTTAGTGTTTTCTTCTATGTCATGGGTTCCTTTCAATATTGATTTATTTCACTGTTTTATGATCTTTTATGTACGAATTGAGAAGTTCTCATGTTTTTAAGATGAATCCCTATGAACCCATGCTTAACCCATGTTTTCTAGATTTTTATGATTGAAAGTGGGTTTTGAACTATGAAAGGAGAATTATGAAAATATGCATGTTCTTATGAAATTGATGAAATATGATGTAAGTTGCTTTGAGAGTAAATCAATGTTGTTGTTGTTAATTGTTGTGAAAGGATTTCTCACATTATTACTCCATTCATGAATATGAAAGGTTTTCTCACTTAAAGGATTCTAAGGTTGAAAGGTCTTCTCACCTAAGATGAATCAAAGCTAAGGAGTTATTCTAAGAATGAGGCAAGCAACGATTACCCATACTCTCTAATAAAAGACAAGAGACAATTACCCATGTCATACAATATAAGGACAAAAGGAGATTACCTAAGTCATTTAAAGAAAAGATGAATAAGACTAACGAATGTTCCATGGGAGTTATGCTTAGCACCGAGTGGACAAGTGACGATTATCCATGTCCCATAAACTATGTGCCACCATAGGTTGTTGAGATAGACATTAGCTAGAGGATCCATAATAGCTAGAAGTTCATGGTCTTACCTTGGCAAGTTGGACACCTCTTTTCGGTGTGGGGTAGACACCAAATTCCATGTTAATAGCTCACATGGTCTTACATGTCGGTTAAAGGTAGTTCTCCCACATTAATGAACCAAGGTTATTTCAAGAAGTACCTCACATGTGATTTAAGATGATGTCTACGTGCATTGACCATGTTTTGGTGACTTATGTTTTCCAACTCTTTTATATCATGTTTTAGCCTTGTCATTGCATATTACGAAAATGCCCCTTTATCAAGATTTTTATACTTCATGCATCGCTATCATACTTGGTACATATTTGTACTAACACATACTCTTGATTACATTTCTATCCAAATGTAGGGTCTGGCGCTCTAGGCTCACACTTCCGTGGCTAGGCTCTATTAGTAGAAGATTGAAGATTGGTGAGTCCTCATGTTCCAAGGACCGAGCCTTACTTCATTATGTCTTATCATTTTAGCTTTACACTTGATGTACGAGTTACGTCCCGATTACTTATTATGTACTAGATGTCTTTGAGACGATGTTTGGACTTCTGCTTCACTTTATAAAACTCTATGTTTTGAAATCATCTTTTAAATCTCTTAATTTCTATTATCTTGTTTATGTATGATAAGTGTCTTGTATGGGGGCCTCTCGGGGTCTATACGCCATGTTACACCTAGGGTCTACCTTGGATCGTGACAAACTTGGTATCAGAGCACAATGTTTAGAAAGGTCCTAGGAAAGTTTTATAAGTCACGTCGAGTAGAGTCTTGTTCATGAGTATGAAGCGCGCCACATTTATTAATGAGAGACTATAAGATGTTTAGAAAATTCCATTTCTTTCATTACTCTAAAGTCGTGCGATAGAGTTTAACTCTATAATGTCTCTCTCATAATCCTTACCCGATGCTATACATGATATGGCCACTCGAAGGGCATATGCTAGAAGGAATGTGAGAGAGAATGTGGAACAAGAGGCTCCTCCTCAAGCTCATCAAGTTTCGATCGACCTTTTGGCCAAGCAAGTGACTAATGCGGAGTTTAGGGATGTTTTACAAGTGTTGGCTCAAGTCATGACGGCTCAAGCCAATAGGGAGGTTGCGTGTGGGTACAATGACGACTAGCGTGAGAGACTTCACTAGAATGAATCCTTCAGAGTTTCATGGTTCTAAGGTTAAGAAATACCCTCAAGAGTTCATTGATGAGGTATAAAAGGTGTTGATGATCATGGGAGTGACGCCGGTGGAAAAGGTGGAATTGGCCGCTTACCAACTTAAGGGTGTTGCTTAAGTGTGGTTCAACCAATAGAAGGAAGGGAGGGCAATTGATGTGGTCCTCTCAATTAGGAAAAATTTAAGGTTGCTTTCCTTGATAGGTTTTTTTGCCCTTGAGATGAGGGAGGAAAAGGTTCTTGAGTTCATTAACCTTCGTCAAGGAAATATGATTGTGAAGGAATATGCTTTAAAGTTCACACGATTGTCTCGATATGCTCCTACTGTGGTTGCCGATTCTAGGGCGAGAATGAGTAAGTTTGTTTTGGGGGTGTCCGAGATGGTGGTTAAGGAATGCCATATCGCTATGATATCAATGACATTGGCATTTCTCGTCTCATGGTTCATGCTCAACAAATTGAATAGGAGAAATTTAAGGAAATGTCTAGGGAAGCAAAGAGGGCTAAGATCGATGATAGTAACTTCTCTCACTCAAGGTCCGATGGACATGGTCGCTCTAAGTTCTGACAAAGGTTTTCTGGCCAAGGTTCCTCCAATGCTCCTCCTAATTTCAACAAAGATAGGGTGTCTAACCCTAAGCCTCAAGGAGGGAATGGTGGTGGATCTTCATTGCCCACTTATACTTAGTGTGGAAAGAAGCATGAGGGTAGGTGCCTAACGGGTTCCAATGCTTGCTTTGGTTGTGGTAAGATGGACTACAAGATATGGGATTGTCCCTTAGTTTCTAAGAATGAGAGAGATAACCATCGACGGATTCAACCGAATCCTCCATCAATTCCTAGTGGGCATCAGAAGCAAAACATATTATATGCACTTCAGACTCGTCATGAGCAAGAGGGTTCACTCGATGTGTTTATCGGTATGTTGAAAGTCTTCCAACTTGATGTTTATGCTTTACTTGACACCGGTGCTACCTTGTCTTTTGTGACGCCATATGTGGCTAAGAGGTTTGATATTCTTCTGGATGTGTTGTTAGATCTTTTTTCTGTCTCTACTCTTGTTGGTGATAAGGGTTTATAAAAAGTGTCTTGTCTCCTTGTCCCACAAAGTCATTCATGTTGATCTTGTAGAGCTTGATATGCTAGATTTTGATATTTTCCTTGGTATGAATTGGTTGCATGCATTTTATGCTTTTATTGATTGTAGAACCCGTGTGGTCAAGTTTTAGTTTCCGAATGAACCCATCCTAGAATGGAAGAGGAAAATTCTATGCCTAAGGGTTAGTTTGTCTCTTGTTTTAAAGCTAGAAAGAAGATTTCTAAGGGTTGCATATACCATCTAGTTAAGGTGAGGGATATAGATTCTAAAACCCCTACTCTTGAATCGGTCTTTGTCGTAAAGGAGTTTCCACATGATTTACCTGACATTCTTCTCGAAAGGAAAATAGACTTTGGTTTTAACCTTTTCCCAGATAGACAACCTATCTCTATTCCTCCTTATCATATGGCTCTGACAAAACTTAAGGAATTAAAGAAGTAATTGAAAGACTTGTTGGATAAGGGTTTCATTCGACCGAGTATCTCTCTATGGGGTACTCCAGTTCTGTTTGTCAGAAAGAAAGATGGTTCGCTTCGTATGTGTATTGACTACCGACAATTGAACAAGGTTACCATCAAGAATAAGTATCCTCTCCAAAGGATAGATGATTTGTTTGACCAACTTCATGGATCAAGTTACTTCTCTAAGATTGACCTCCGGTCGAGTTATCACCAATTGAGGGTGAAGCAGGATGATATTCCAAAGATGACTTTTCGAACTCGATATGGTCATTATGAGTTTTTGGTAATATCATTCGGTTTGACTAATGCTCTGGCGGCGTTTATGAATTTGATGAATATGGTGTTTAGACAATACCTTGACATATTTGTGATTGTATTCATTGATGATATATTGATTTATTCAAGGAGTGAAAATGAGCATACCAATCATTTCAGGATTTTGTTGCAAATCCTCAAGGACCAACAACTCTTTGCAAAGTTTAGTAAATGTGAGTTTTGGTTGAGGTCCGTGGCTTTTCTTGGTCATACTGTTTTTGGTAAGGGTATTGAGGTTGATCCTAAGAAGACGGATGTGGTCAAGAGTTGGCGTAGACCTCTATCTCCTTCGGAAATTAGAAGTTTCTTAGGTTTAGCCGGCTACTATATAAGGTTTTTCGAAGAGTTTTCTTCGATTTATTCTCTATTAATGACATTGACTTAAAAGAAGTTTAAGTTTATATGGTCCAAAGCATGTGAAAAGAGTTTTCAAAAATTGAAGAATAGACTTACTTCCGCTCCGGTGTTGACTTTACCGAAAGGAAATAATGGGTTTGTTGTTTATTGTGATGCCTCAAACCTCGGTTAAGCTGTGTACTTATGCCAAAATGGAAAAGTTATTGCCTATGCTTCAAAGCAACTTAAAATTTATGAGAAGAATTATCCTACCCATGATCTCGAACTAGAGGCGGTTGTGTTTGCTCTAAAGATTTTGAGGCATTATTTGTATGGTGTTCATGTGGATGTCTTTACCGACCTCAAGAGTTTGCAATATATATTTCACATGAAATATCCAAATCTTCGCCAAAGAAGGTGGCTTGAATTATTGAAAGACTACGACATGAGTGTTCTCTATCACCCCGATAAAACAAATATGGTGGAGTATGCTCTTAGTTGGTTATCGATGGGTAGTGTTGCTCACATTGAGGATAATTAAAAGGAGTTAGTTTGAGATGTTCATAGATTGGCCTGATTGGGTGTTTGACTAGTTGACTCTACCAAAGGTGGTGTTATGGTTCACAATGGTTCAAAATCGTCTTTTGTGGCGGATGTGAATGCCAAGCAAGGTCTTGATCCAACTTTGATTGAGTTGAAGGAAGCGATGCTTAAAAAGTTCGTTGAGGCTTTCTCCCAAGGGAGATATGGTGTACTTAGATATCAAGACCGTTTGTGCGTCCCTAATGTTGATGACTTGAGAGAAAAAATCTTATCAGAAGCACATAGTTCTTGGTATTCCATTCACCTGGGAGCCACCAAGATATACCGTGACTTGTGGGAGATCTATTGATGGAATGAGATGAAGAAAGATATTGTAGATTTTGTGGCTAAGTGTCCTAATTGTCAACAAGTGAAAGTTGAGCATCAAAAGCAGGGAGGTTTATCTCAAGACATTAGCATTCCTACTTGGAAGTGGGAAGATTTGAACATGGACTTCATTGTGGGGTTGCCTTGCACCCGACGACAACATGATTCAATTTGGGTTATTGTAGATCAAATGACGAAATCAACTCATTTCATTCCCGTTAAGGTTTCTTATTCGGTGGAGGACTATGCTAAGTTGTACTTGAGAGAAATGGTGAGGTTGCATGGAGTGACCTTGTCTATTATTTCCGATCGTGGTACCCAATTCACTTATCAGTTTTGAAAATCCTTCCAAAAGGGTCTTAGTACTCATGTTAAGTTTAGAACGGTCTTTCACCCTTAAACCAATGGGTAATTGGGAAGATCATTTGCCTTTGATTGGGTTTGCATATAATAATAGCTATCATTTATGTATTGACATGACTCCATTTGAGGCTCTATATGGTAGGAGGTCTAGATCTTGTATAGGTTGGTTTGAAGTGGTTAAAGTCGCCTTGATAGGTGATGAATCCGAGGTTTGGACTTATTTAGGGCTTTGTTTTTTTTAATAGATTTATTGTCCTTAGATGTTTAATTTGTGCCATAAACTGATGTTAAGTCCTTGATTTTCAGGTATATGGATTGAGGAACAAAGCAAGGACACTAACATACAAAAAGGAACAAAACAAGCTGAAGAAATGAAGAAGGGTGAGCCTGAGGATCGCTAAGAGCACTCAGCGTGTCGCCGAGTGCTGTTGGCGATTCGCCGACCTGTCATTTTTCTGAAATTTTTTAGGCTAGTCCTTTTGGCGAGCCCGATCTGGTTCGCCAAGGTGACTCGGCCACTTGCCGATTGGTTCGACAAGTTTATCTGCATCATGAATTCTGCATTTTTTCATGGGTATTTTCTAACTCTTTTTGATGTGTTTAGCAGATATGGCTAGACCTAAAGTATCGGGACGATACATGCCGTCCTGTAAGTGGGCAAAGGGAATTATCATCAATGATGATGCAGCTGCATCCAAGGCAAAGGCGATTAAACTTTGTGGTAGGAAGGGCAAGGCGCCCGCAGCTGCATCACTGGAGGTCAGCTCCGACAGTGAGGGAGTCTACACGACTTACCTCACCAC
The DNA here is from genome assembly GCA_036250405.1 of Solanum raphanifolium. NCBI lineage: Eukaryota > Viridiplantae > Streptophyta > Magnoliopsida > Solanales > Solanaceae > Solanum > Solanum raphanifolium. The sequence continues at coordinate 14,670 of JAJOOE010000255.1, forward strand.
TTCTGAAAGTGAGAAGGAACACCAGGATCCTCAGGCTGTTACCTTTAAGCCTGAGGATGATCAGATGCTATTGGCCCAAAGAGCTGAACTGCACTCTAAGAGGATACGTGATATGTCTAGGATTAGGTACCTGAGACTACTATTCCTTCTCCAGTTCCAGATCAGGCTGTGGTCCCAGCACCACCTGCACAAGGTTCTCCTCCTCGGTCTCGCAACAGATTAAAGGCTGAGGGACTGAGGAGTATCATTGAGGAGAAGAAGTTGTCTATAGATGGAGTGATAGATCGGTATCCGAAAATATTGCGAACCCTAAAGTCCCACAAATTTGAAATATTTACTAAACCCCAGGGCCCTTATTTTCCTAATTAGGTCCGGGAATTCTACACTGCCTATGGAGCTTTGGTGCCACATGGGAAGAAGAAGGCTGCCACCTTCAAGCCAGTCGACTATGTAGTTGTCAGGGGAAAGAAGGTAAAGTGTGACAGTGATGATATTAACGCTGTGTTGGAATGCATTGACAACATTGTAGATGACTACCAGTACATGATTAAGACAAAATCCTTGGAGGACATGAAGAAGTGGCTAACTCATCTCCTTTCAGACGGTACTCCTAGGTGGATTGAGGCCGGGGTTCCCATAGAGAAGAAAGATCTAAATATGGCAGCGAGGTTCTGGTTTGGGTTTATTAGTAGTACACTTATGCTGTCCCAGAATGAGTCTATTCTTCGCCACATGAAGGCGTGTCTTGGTTCTATCATTGATGGGACGAGCCTCAAATTATGTATGATCATTGGACAAGAGATGGCCATGAGGGCCAGGCAGCACCAAACATCTCTTCCTTTCCCAGTGTTGATCATCGAATTGTGCAGATGAGCCCGTGTGCCTCGTGATGTAAAGAAGGACATGGAAGTGATTCCCACCTCCTGTACTGACATCCGGCGAATTGAGGCTGAGTATTTGAAGGATGAGGCTGAGAAGAAGAAGGCAACCCCGGTGGATACATCCCCATATGTTGATATTGAGACACTACCTGCAGAGGCAATATTGCCTACTCCGGCCTTGGGGCCTTCAAGTATTTCTAGATCTGCCCCTTCCATGACTTCGAGTTCTTCTGCTGCTGGCTTGCCTCCTAGGTCAGCTGCTAGTACTGCTTCCCGACCTCCACTCACCCAGGACATGCTACTACTTATGGGGCACCTAGCTCATTCTACTGATGTACGTGCCTCCAAGATAAAGGCTACATTACCTGGGATGATTGAGAGAACCCTTACAGCTATTATGATACCTCTTAGAGAGTCTATTGATCCCCTCACGACGAGGATAGAGGTGTGTGAGAGAGGTTAGGGAGCCACTCATGAGGTGACGACCTTGAAGGCCGCAATTGATGAGTTGAGAAAGGATGTGGACCAACTAAAGTCTACAGATATGTTGATGCTTTTTGGGACCGTGGAGATCCCTAATGACCTGGACACGGGCATTCCAACTTATTTTGATGTGCCTCCGTCTACCACCGGAGATGAAGTTAGAGTTAAGGATGTGGCTGCAGAGTCAGAGGTTGAAACTGATGATGATGATCTCGATATCCAAGAGGAGACTACATATGAGGGCCTGCCTGAGGTTGAGGAGGCTATAGTGCATTCAGCCGTTCAGACTTCATTGAGGGAGACTCCCATGGCAGTCTCTAGTGGAGCCAGTGTTGCTGTTACCCCGAGCACTGATGCCCAAGATCAGAGTGTGACCCCGGGCATTAATGCCCGGACAGATGGAGCGACTGTGTAGACATGATCATTCCTTACCTCCCTCTCTGTCATTTTTATTGATATTTGTTGTTTTAGTTGCATTTGAGGACAACTGCTTTTCTTTTGTGGATGGGGTGAGGTATTTCCATACCTACCTCTCATGTTTTGATTTTGTTTGTGAATATTGGGTTTTGTGATCTATATATGTGTTTTGATTTCAATTTTGTGGATGTTTGAGGTTGTGGCTCCTTATTTTGAATGGAAATGGTTTTGACCAATTTTGAAAAATTTGTGCCACCTCTTTTGTGTATGAATGTGGCGGTTCTTGTGCAAATTTGAGTATCGGTTATGATCAATACCGATGACTTGAATAGTGCTCTTAATCGAACGAAATGAATGTGTGGCTATGATGAGGCCAATGAAGTTGCATAGACAATGTGTGAACTTTTAGCTTCTCGTTGTGACTAGCCGGTTATCGAATAAGCCTCTTGTGATGAACATTGCACACTAGCGAAAGTGTGTAATCTTGTTTGATATTGGTGCCAATGCCTTGTGTGTTGACACCTAGAATTTGCCCTGTTGGTCCGATTGACTAAGTGATGCAAGCACTTGAAATGATCTTAGGAAACGAATTTGAAGAGTGAAACAATTTGACAATATACCTTTTTTGTGGCCAACCTTGTGAGATATGTGAACCTTGCTTGAACCCTATTGAGCCTTACCCTTTTCTTGGAAGAAACTTGAGCAATTGTGACCCCTCTTTATCTATTCACCCATAACTCTCATGAAGTGTGGTTTTGTTTGAATAGCCAACTTAGGCCAAAAGCCTAAGTTGGGGGTGTGGTGAAAAGAGGAGGAAAATCAAGAAGTGTGAGAAATCCCCCTCCCCCCCCTTTGAAAATGGTTTTGAAAAAGATGGAACCCCTCCATGTAAAAAATAAAAGAGAAAAGAGAATAGAAGCAAAGAAAAAGAATGAAAAAGTTGTGAAATAAGTGATGAAAATTGCAAAAGAAATGGGGTGTTCGGGAATTCATATGAAGTTGAATAATGGGGCAGATTATGAGCATGTTTGAAATGTTAAACAAAAGGAGGAATGTGATGTTCAGGCCACACTTCATGAAGGTGAAAGCCACTGAGCCTAAATGACCATACCTTGGCACTCAACCCCATTACAAGCCATGAAAAGACCTTTGTGATCTTGAGTGAGCTGAAACAAATATTGATTGGAAAATAAGGGGAAACCTATGGGTGAAGTCATGCATATGTTCATCTTTGTGAGTGTGAGTCGTATGTGATTCCGGAACTACAAATTGTTGAGAAATTGTGTGTGAATATGGAATCATCTTTGTTGTGAGAGTATTTGAGTACCTTTGTTGAGCTTGAACTTACATTTGAAGCAAATATTGTGAACTTGAGCATCTTTGATAATGGTGAGTCACAATTTGAATCTTTGAGTGTATAATTTATGATTGCATGAGTAAGTTGAGTCTTGTTGTGTGCATTTATGTTGAGTCTTACGTAACACTATTTGAGACATCCTTTTTGAACTGTTGAATTTGGGTTTTACTTGAAGATAAGCAAAAGTTTAAGTTGGGGTGTTGAAGAGTCCGATATTTGGACTCATTTAGGGATTTATTTTTATAGATTTAGTGTCCTTAAATGTTTAATTTGTGCCATAAACTGATGTTAAATCCTTGATTTTCAGGTATATGGATTGAGGAACAAAGCAAGGACACTAACTGGCAAAAGGGAACAAAACAAGCTGAAGAAATGAAGAAGGGTGAGCCTGAGGATCGCCAAGAGCACTCGGCGAGTCGCCAATTGGACTTGGCGATCACCATTCTCTCTTTTCTTCCTTCTTTTAGCTCGCTTTGTTCCCTTTGCAACTTAGTGTCTATGCTTTGCTCCTTAATCTAAATACCTGGAAATCAAGGATTTTACATCAGTTATTGGCACAAAAATAAGCATTTGAGGACACTAAATCTATCTAAATAAAGCCCTAAATGAGTCCAAATCTCGTAGTCATCAACACCCCCAACTTAAACTTTTACTTGTCCTCAAGTAAAACTCAAGTTCAGCAGTTCAAAAAGGATGTCTCAAACAGTGATACACAAGACTCAATCATGAATGCACATAACAAGACTCAACTTACTCATGCAAGGATCAATTGTGCACTTAAAGATTCAAGTTGTGACTCACCACTATCAAATATTCTCAAGTTCACAATACTTGCTTCAAATGCGAGTTCAAGCTCAACAAAGGTACTCAAATGCCCTCACACAAATATGATTCCATATTCACACACAATGGTTCAACAATTTATAGCTCCGGAATAAAAACAACTCTCACACTGAAAAAGATGAACACATGCATGATTTCACCCATAGGTTTGCCCTTATTTTCCAGCCAACATTTGTTTCAGCTCACTCAAGATCAAAAAGGTCTTTTCAAGACTTGTAATGGGGCTGAGTGTAAAGACATGGTCATTTAGACTCAGTGGCTGCTATCCTCATGAAATGTGGTATGAACAACACTTTCTTTCCTTTTTTTTATCAATTCCATTCCTGCTCAAAATTCACCCCTTTATTCATTTTCTATGAAACTTTGGACACCCCATTTCTTTTTGCAACTTTATTTCAAAACATTTTCATTCTTTTTATTTTCTTTCTTCATCTTTTCTTTTCTTATTCTTCTTCTTTTTTTTTTTTTTTTGTATGGAGGGATTCCATTTTTTTCCAAACCATAGGTAGAGGGGAATTTCTTCACATCTCTTAATTTACCTTTTCTTTTCACCACACCCCCAACTTAAGCTTTTAGCCTAAGTTGGCTATTCCAAAAAACCACATCTCATGAGGATTATGGGTGAATGGATAAAGAAAGGTCACAATTTCATCAAGTTTCTTCCATGGAAAGGGTAAGGCTCAAAGGGTGCTCAAGCAAGGTTCACACACTCACAAGGTAGGCCACAAAAGAGGTATAATGTCATATTGTTTCACTCTTTAAAATTGTTGCATAAGATCATTTCAAGAGCTCACATCACTTGGTCAATCGGACCAACGGGGCAAATTCTAGGTGTTATCACACATGGTTCACAGTAAGCTCATCTCACATGACATTGACACCAATGTCAAACAAGACTCCACACTTTCGATAGTGTGCAATGTTCATAACAAGAGACTCAATTTGATAATTGGCTAGTCACAACGAGATGCAAAGAGTTCAGATATTGCCTATGCAACTTCATTTGGCCTCATAGTAGCCACACATTTATGTTTGTTCGATTGAGAGCACTATTCAAGTCATCGGTATTGATCATAACTGATACTCAAACTTGCATAAGAACAACCACATTCAAACACGATAAAAAAGGGTGGCAAATTTTTTAAGAAGGGTCCAGAAATCATTTATAATTAAAACAAGGAGCCACAAGCTCAAATATCCAAAACACAATGTAAAGCACAAGACCCAATTATACACAAGTCATAATCACTAGAGGTAGGTATGGAAATACCTCACCCTAGCACAAACAAAAAGCAATTTGTCCTCAAATGCAATAAAAACATCCAAAAATCAATAAAAGAAGATAGAGAGGGAGGTAAAAAGAAGTCCTGTCTACGCAGTCGCTCCATATGTCGGGGAATCAGTGCCCGGTGTAGTAGCAGCAGCACTCGATCCACTTGGGCCTTCCATACACATCTCTGTCAGCGATGTCTGGATAACTGACTGTACAATCGTCTCCTCCAGGTTTGGTAGGTCTCCATATATGCTTTCCTCTCTCACCTCAATCTGCTCCTCGTCGGTCTCTGTTTCCGATTCATCAGCTACTATGTCATCCATCTATACATCTCCGGTGGTAGTCGGAGGAACCCCAGATATAGCTGGAACACTCTCTGTCTCAGTTGCCTCAAATAAAGAGGTGAAGTCTGTAGACTTGAGATAGTCCACATCTCTCCTAAGATCTGCCATCTCGGCTCTCAAAGCCACCACATCTGAAGTTGCCCCCTGTCTACTCTCACAAGTCTCAACTCTCGCAGTGAGAGTGTCAATCGATGCTCGTAGGGGTGTCAGTGCGGCTAAGATAGCAACCTCTATCATCCATGGTACCACAGCCTCCAATCGAGTAGCCCTCATATCCGCAGAATGGGCTAAGTACCCTATATTCAGGAGCATGGCCTGAGTGATCTTGGTGGGCTGGGTTGCAGTAGAAGTACCAGGAGTCTTGGAGGAAGAAGTACCTGAAGGCCGAAGGCCGGAGTAGGCAAAGACGCTTCTATAGGAATCGTCTCTATGTCAATCTCTGGGGATGTATCCACCGGAGCTGCCTTCCTCCTGTCTGCCTCCTCCTAAGTGTACTCAACCTCTATACGCCGAGTATTAGTAGAGGATGTAGGAGTGACCTCAAAATCTCTCGTCTCTTCACGAGAAACTCCAGCATGCCGGCACAACTCTGTAATCAACACCGGGAATGGTAGGGAGGTCAGGCTCTACTTGGCCCTCATGGCCATCTCCTACTTTATGCGGAGTCCAAGGTTAATTCTCCTCCTGGATATGATCGACCCAACGCAGGCCGCCTCAGGGTGGCGGAGGATAGAATCGTTCTGGGACGACATGATGGTGCTGCCGATAAAGCCAAACTAGAATCGAGCAGTAATATTCAGGTCCTTTTTCTTGATGGGGACCCCTGCCTTGATCCACCTCGGGGTGGTATCAGAAATCAATGGTGCAAGCCAGCCCTTTAAGTCATCCAGGAACTGAGTAGTAGCCAAGCCCTCATATGCCAGTGTAGCACATAGAGTCCTATCAAGTACATTATTAATGTAATTACTACTACACCCGACTTCCTTCCCCCGGACCATGACCGACTTCACCGGTCTGAAGGCACTGGCTTTCTTCTTCCCCTTGGGAACCAACTCTCCGTATGCTGTATAAAACTCCCTGACCTATGTAGGAATGTAGAGGCCACGGGGCCTGGTGAACTGCTCAAACCGGTGGAACTGGAGGGTGTCCCTCACTGCGGAGTATCTGCCCTCAAGGCCCTCTGTAGAAAGTAGCTTCTCCTCCAGAATAGTCCGCAACCCATCGTCTTTTAATCTATTGAGTAGCCTGGGATGAGGGACCTGTACTGGTGGCACTGGGGCCACAAGTGGTGCCGAAGCTGGCACTATACTAGCTAGAGAGGGGGCTGTTGGAGCTCTCAAGGAGTCTGGGCGAGACCTAGCATGGATCTCCGCTCGCCTAGACTGTAATGACTGGTCATCCTTCGGCTCAGATAATACAGTTTGGGAGTCAAAGGCCTCTCCCTCGCTACCGGAGTTATGCTCCGGAAACTCAGATGCTGGACTCTTGCCTTTACCCTTGCCTCCCTTTGGAGGCTCTGTTCTTCCCTTTTCAGGACGATTGGCTCCCCCTTCATTTATCACCATTCCCCGTGCTCTTTTACGAGGTGGCATGTCAAGGTTGGTTCTAGCCATATCTACAAAAACATCAAAGAAGATGAGAAATAGTTCAAGAAAAAGAACATAAATCATATTGCAAACAAACTCGCCGATTCACTTTGGCGAGCCAGATCGGGCACGCCAAAAGGATTGGCTCAAAAATTTCTCAGATAAATGGCATGTCGGCGATGGGAAGGGCCTTTCGGTGAATCGCCAACAACATTGAGCGAGCAAGAACTAGCCCACCGAAAGTTATAGTGCATTTTAGGGGTTAGGGGAGCAGAAAGGGCGATCAACAGGGACTTTCAGTGAGTTGCCGAGTGTACTCGGCGAACTCAGGCTTCTCGCCAAAAGTTACAGTACCCAAAATCAATTTTAGCATGAAATTAAAGACGATATAGGGGGATTCGGCGAACCGCCGAGTGGCTCGGCGAGCTCGACCCAGCTCGCAAAATGACCCAACGTGCCTATTTTCAACCACGACTTCCAAATTCAACCCCACAACCCCCAAAAACAAAATCAAAGCATGCACACCCTCAATTAGACTAAGACCCATTACACCCATGCCCCCGAGATACTCAGTCTTCTCCCGATTTAGCCAAATTTGGCTATTTGATGACTTTTTCCCTTAAGAATGATGTCAATTGCTCCATCATTGGGCAAAATACGTCATTTAGCACAAATACAGGTTACTTAGACTTCACCTGAACTAGACCCAACAACAACACAAAACAATACAACAAGATTGATCAATTTGAAGCACGCGAATTTTGGGAAATCAATATATCAATCTAGGAAGGATATTCGAATTAAGACAGGCACACACGCATACAATTACGGATCAGAGAGGCCCAACACACATCACTAACATAAGAGCAAATGCAAATGAGCAAAAATTACTAATTACAAGTTCGGGGTTTCGAAAACCAACCTTTAATGCCGAATATAAACTTTGAATAGCTAGACGGCAAAGAAATCCAACTCCGAACACACAATCGACGACCAAAAAGTAGTAAAAACATGAAAATATGGGAAAAACTAGTGCGGGTGTGAGTTTGGAAAGTTGAAAAGTGAGGGAATGTGAAAGATTTTGAACTTTTGGCCTTTAAAACAATCTAGTTCTCGCCCATTCGGCGACATTAGTCTTGCTCGCCGACCTACTCGACGATTCGCCGACCTACTCGGCGATACGCCGAGTGGGCACTTGCCTCACTGAGTTTTACAGGACCTCCAGTTAATGTGGGAGTCTAAATGATGAATTAAGTCGCGATCGCTGACATGTTCGGTGACTCACCGATTTGCTCCTGGGCTCGCCGAGTTTTACCGACTCCAACATTGAAATTTATTGAGTCCAACGACGGTCCAAGTCGGGCTTGCTAACCTCTTCGGCGAGTCGCCGTATGGACATTCTGCTCGCCAATCTATATTTTTCGACACATCTTTCACTTCAACCTGCAAAATCAACACACAATTATTTCTAAAACAGAACGAAAGCAGTAAAATTTGGGTTGCCTCCCAAGAAATGCCTTAGTTAACGTTGTGGAACGACACAATTCCCCATTTAATCTTGTTTTGTAGGGTAAAGAAGAGACAAAGCACGACCCAATTGGGTCTCCAGTAGCTGAATAAGCATGGAATGTGAAGCAGTCATCTGATTCAGCAGTGATACATTCTCTTTTAACTCATTCAACACTCTGTCGTGTTCTTCGACTTTGTGGAGAATGAGTGGGAGTATCTTTTTTACTTGTCCACCCTCGCACTCCTTGGGCTTTATATGCTTGTGAGGGGTAATTTACCGCTCTTTCTTTTTGTACGATACCTCCAATTCCATAATCTATTTGGCCACCAGATCCAGCTGAGTCAACTGTGGCCAAAATCTGGTCCTTCTCAATCTCCTTGCTGGTCTTGGCCATATGATAAAAGAGCTGGACTGCTATTGCATAGGGTGGTCTTGTGAGACCACCTGAGGCAATTTGGTCAGCCACTTCTCTATTCTCCGGACCAAGACCTCTATAGAAACAGTCTAGCAACATTTTATCTGAGATTCCATGAGCTGGACATTGCATCAATAGTGACTTAAATCTCAGCCGCAACTCATGGATTGACTCACCCTCTAGTTGCCTGAAACTTAGGATGTTATCCCTAAGAATCATCATCCTCAAAGGTGACTGGTCCATTTGGTAATTGTTGCTACAAGACATGCTCTTTTATTCTATTCCAAACAATCATCAAACAAACCAAGACTAAGAGTAAGTAGATTCAACTATGACTAAAAAGAACAAAATTCAACTTAACCAAAGAATCTTAACCAACACCACTCCCCGGCAGCAGTGCCATTTTGATTAACGTTTCAAGGACGCTTAATCCAGTTCTAAGCGTCAACGATCGTTAGTCAGTATAATAACCCAACTAAATGAGTTGGAGTCGAATCCCACATGGAGTGGTACGTGTTTAAGATTCAAGAGTAAAGTACGAATATGTTCGATTCAGCCATAGGAATAGATATTTACCAATAAAAACATAATTCAGATTAAGGGGTGACACGAATGTCATATAAGGGGGATTTGGTTTTAATTATCAACTACAACAACAACAAACAAAATAAAAATAACAATAATGAGACGGGTTCTTGGGATGTGATTCGATTATAGGCTAATGTAGACAAATGGGAAATTGCGACTGTTAGAATATAGTTGTAAATTAGTGAATAAGTTAGACTATAGATGGGGTAAACTTTCTCTTGAACAATCTACCCTGAATCAAGTCGATTTCTCTCGAACATCGACAAGCATGCAAAATCAGACCAACCTACACCTTAGTCTATTCACTCTCTCGAGCTGAATGTGTGGAAAAGGGTTTAGGATTCACTCTCTCGAGCTGAACCCATGACAACCCAATACCTACACACCATCAATCAATGATCTTGGTTTTGAAACCTCTCTCTCGAGCAAGCCAAAAACACGAAGGTAGAACTACATTTGCAACTACAATTCTTTAATTTAAACAACAATTACTGATTGAAATCACTTCTAAACAACATTTAAACTAACAGTGAACAATACCCATAAACTAAATCAGCCCATAATCACATAATCACACCCCAAGATAGAAATTGTTACCCAATTGTATTTCCATCAACTGGGTAAGATTAATTTCATCTTTACAAAGGTCCAAATTGAAGAATCTCCAAGACCCACTTCCAATTTCTCAAAAATAGAGAACTTCAATTCTTCAAAGCTAAAGGAAAAATGTCTCAATACTCAAAGTTCAAATTGAAAATTCATTCTAAGATAGCTAGATACTTCTAAAATATGTTCAAAAATGATTAATGATTTATATGTATTGGGTTTATATGGGTCTAGCTCGAGAGAGTGAATCCTAAACCTAGTCCTACCCATCTTGCTCGAGAGAGAAGATGCATTAAGGTTTTGGGCTGTTTTTAATTACTATGCTTGTTGATGTTCGAGAGAAATCACTTGAAGCGGAATAGTTGTTCGAGAGAAAGCTATTTCAGTTATAGTCTAGCCTTCCCACTGGTATTTAACTGTTTACTAGTAGTTTCAATTGCCCATATATCAAATTTCACCTATAATCGATCACATCACGAGAATCTCTCTCCTTATTATTATCTTATTATTATTTGACTGATTATAGTTGATAATTTGAAAACCAAAAACTCCCATTTGAGATTCGTGTCACCCTTTTATTTGATATGTCTTTTATCGCTAATATCTATCCCTATAGCTAGTTAGATCACATTTGTACTTCCTAATTGAATTTAAACACGTACGACTCCTTGTGGGATTCGACCCCAACTCAATTGTTGGGTTTTATACTTCTTAATGATCATATGCACCTATAATTGGATGAGGTATGTTTCACACGTTAATCAATAGGTTCCGAATTGGTACATAAGGCTATGGAGAAAGTTTATGCTTATTAGAGAAAGGTTGAAAATGACTCAAAGTTGACAAAAGTCCTATGCGATGTTAGAAGAAAAGATCTTGAGTTTGGTGTCAATGATTGGGTCTACTTTAAAATTTCACCCATGAAGGGTGTAATGAGATTTGGGAAGAAAGGGAAGCTTAGTCCCCGATATGTGGGCCCATATTAGATTTTGAGGCGAATTGGCAAGGTTGTTTATGAACTTGAATTACCTAATGACTTGGCATCAGTGCATCTAGTTTTCCATGTCTCTTTGTTGGAGAAATATGTTGGAGATCCGACGTCTTTTGTTCCCTCAGAAGGTTTGGGAGTTAAGGAGAATCATTCATATGAGGAAGTTCCGGTTGAAATTTTAGACTGGCAAGTCAAGAAGTTGAGAAATAAAGAAGTCACTTTCGTAAAAGTTCTTTGGAGAAATCAATTAGTTGAGGGTGCTACTTGGGAGGTTGAGGCTGATATGATGTCCCGTTATCCTCATCTCTTTCCCTCTGTCCCTACCCTAGATTGATGTATTTAGCTCCTTATGGTTTACTCTTTTGATATCATGTGTCTTTCCATGATTTCCTTATTTATGTATGTTCATGAAAAGCTTAAATTTTGAAAAACAAAGAGTCAGTTGATTGATTTATTCATGTTTATGTGCATTTTAGCATGAGTTACATATAGACTTCATAATAAGATGTTTTGAACATGCGTTAGCTTGGAGTTGATGTTTCCTCCTCAGATATGCGCATCTATGTAATTGCATTCATGTTGGGCTGTTAGATTAAGTTCCTACCTTTCTTATGATATCTTGAATCCCATTCAAGGATGAATATTCCCAAGGGGGAGATAATGTAACACATATTCAAAGAGAGTAGAATTGCAGCTTCTTGTAGGATCTGGTTCCAGTTCTGATGGAGCCACCCACAACCCGTGGACTAACACACGGTCCGTAGGACAACTCCGTGGTTGGTCAGTCCAGGTTCCCAAAAATGTCAAGTTCCAATACTTTTCAACAGTTCACCAGGACAATCTGCCATCCAATCCAGGAGTCGTAGGTAGGTCTAGTAGGTGAGTCAAAGACTTAGATAAATTTTAGGGTCAAAAGTTGAGACCCACGAACGAGATCCACGACCCATCAATGGACCCACAATCCGTAGGTGGGCCCTGCCAGTTGAGGTCCAAGGATCATGGTCTCTGAACCCATCGACGGCTGACCAGAATGGTCCGTAGGTGGAACCACGGACCGTAGGTCCCCATAGTCGATGGTGTCAGCAATTATTTTAAGGAGGGATTTTGGGTTTTTTTTAATTATTCTAGCCTAATACTATGCCGTTTTACCCTTCACCTAAAGCCCTATATAAGTGTTTTTACTCCTAAATTTCCCCAATTGAAATCATTCTCTCAAATTCCTAAAAGAAGAACAAGTCTTTATCTCCAAAATATTTCTCTTTCTAGAAAGCTTGAAGAAGAAGAAGCCAACCTAGGGTTTCAAGTCAAGTCTCCAATTCCTCCATTGAAGGCAAGATTTTGGCATTGATGTATGATAGTCTTCATCCATGGAGCCCTTTCCTCCATGTAGTTCCTAAATTCTCCAATATATTTTGGTAACAAATGTAAATACTACCATTAACAACCAAATCAATACAGCTAAAGAGCATCTAACTCTATAGCTACCTTTGAGGAAGGGCTATTTGAGTTAAACCTCCAACATATCTCTAATTACACAATAAACTGCTAAAATAAAAAAACCACTTCTTTAGCCTTTCCTAGTGTTTCTAACCATATCTAATCTAACACTGAAACTTAGCTTTATCTGCGTGATTGTAGTTTCTATAGTGATAGTAGTCCCCCTATACAGTTTCCAATTCCTTGCCTGCCACACATGATATACTATTGAACCCTAAAGTGCTGCAATTATTTCCTTGTTGAGTTGCTTCCAGTGCCTCTTCCTAGTTAGATTCAACACTTGTTTGACATTTCCCGATGGAATTTGCACTCTAGCGCATTGAGCCATTGCTATACTGAGTCCTTTAGTCCATTTACATTCAAAGAAAGGTGGTGTTGCATCTCTATAGTCTGATCGTCACACAAGCTGCATGTTATGTTATCTACTAGTATATTCATCCTTGTAGTCTATCTTTTGTCAACAATCTACCATGTACATCTAACCATACTATGAATCTGTACCTTGGTTGAGAGATCTTGTTCCATATCAATTCCGCTATCCTCATCTTTCTCTGCACTCCTATCAATACTGCATAACTGGCTCCTGTTGAGTACTTCCAATTTTCTGTTAGGACATAAGCTCCTTGAGAGTACCACTCCAACATATCAGACTTTAGTGCATTCAACTTTCTCTAGTACCAACTGCTATCTTGCGGCAGTGTATGCTCCCAAATATCTTGGTTATCCTTCATATACACCCCATGTACCCATTTAACCCACAATACATCCTTTTTGACTATTAACTGCCATAAAAGTTTGCCCACAGATGCCAAATTCCACAACTTGCTCCCCTTAATATTTAGTCCACCAAACTTCTGAGGCACAGTCACTTTGTTCCAAGATACTAATGATGTCTTCCTCTTGTCCTCAGTGCTGCCCCATAGGTACTCTCTGCATTTCTTGTCAACCTCTTTTAATACACTTTGGGGGTAGAATAAACACAAAACCCCAAAAGCTGTGAATAACAAATAATACTGAGATAATCACCTGCAGTCTTCCTACATATGATAACTGTTTTGAGTATACCTTTGTTATTCTACTCGTGATCTTCTCTATCAGTTGATGGCACTCCATTTTACTCCATTTCTTAGAAGATAATGGCAGCCCGAGGTATCTAATAGGAAAAAAGCCCTGCGAAAATCCTGTTCTTAACAACAATTGCCTTTTGGTGATATCATCCACCCCTGCCATGAATATGTTTGACTTCTCCATATTTGCAACTAAACCAGTGACATTACTGAAATGTTACAAGGCCTCCATTATTTAGCTTACTGATTGAACATCCCATTTGCAAAAGATCATCAAATCATCTGCGAATATTAAATGTGTCAACTTGACACATTGGATGAAACTGGAAATCAGGCAACTCATACACTTCAATGTCCTGAAAAGTACTCCATAACAAGCACAAACAATAAAGGCGACATAGGATCCCCCTGCCTTAGTCCTCGTTTACCAGAAAAAAAACCATTTCCTTCTCCATTTACCTTAACTGTATACATAGGGGATGTGACACATGTCATGACAAGTTCTGTAAATCTACTTGGGAACCCATATCCCTGCAATGCTTCTTTACAAATTCCCTGTTGACCATATCGTATGCCTTCCTCAGATCAATTCTCATCAAGCATCTAGGAGATGTCTTCCTCTTATAGTGTCTTAATAGGTCATGACATATTAAGACATTATGCAACATCAGTCTCCCCTGAACAAATGCAGATTGGTTATCAACCACAATATGTTTTATTGCCTCCTTAAGTCTGTTGCAGATCATTTTTGTAATGCACTTATACAATATATTACAACAAGAAATAGGTCTGAACTGGCCGGTGAATTCTGGTACAACAACTTTAGGAATCAAGTCAATATTTGTAACATTGATTTGGCTCAACAACTTGCCATTCTTAAAGAACTCTAGGATAGCTTCTGTGACATCTTTCCCCACAACCTTCCAAGCTGATATGAAAAACCCACTCCCATAGCCATCAGGACCTGGGCTTTTGGTGCAGTCTATCTTGAACATTGTTTCCTTGACATCCATCTCCGTGAACCCCTGTTGCAATTCTTGTTGTTGCTCTATAGAAAGGATAGGACTATTGCTAAAGAAAACTGAGTAAGTTTCCTCCTTCGTAGCATCTTCCTTCCCCAAAAGCTCCTCATAAAATCTCACAAATATGGTAGCAATTGCCTCTTGATCATACTGCCATTCTCCTTGGTCATCTCTGACTTAAGTTATTGCCTGCTGGAGTCTTCGATGTTTTATCACCGCAAAGAAGTATCTCGTGTAGCCATCTCCCAGCTTAAACCATGTGGCCTTACTTTGTTGTTGGACCAAGCTCTCAACCATATAGGAAGTGTACCTGTACTTGTCACATTTGGCCTTCTCTTCTTCTTGCAAAGACTTATTCCGAGGATCAGTTTGAAGTTTCTATTGTACTTCTAGAAATGCCTCCTTATCTTCACTTGCTACAGTAACAATGTTCCTGCAATATTGTGTATTCAATTTCTTCATACATGGTTTCAATAATTTTAATCTTTTCACCACTTTCCACATTTTACATCCATCCACCTGTGTGGCCCAAACTGATTTGATTCTATCATTGCACTGCGGATGTTGTGCCCAAACATTACAATACTGGAATGCTCTCCTTGTTCTAGTAACTTGATTTTGTAAGTACACCTTTGCATGGAAGTGGTCACTTATACCTTCGGGTAGATAAGATGCTCCACATGAAGACATAGTGTTTAACCATATAGAATTGATGAACATCCAATCTATCTTAGATTGAATTCTATTCCCTGTACCCCTATCATTCCATGTGTATTTCTGCCCTTGATGGGGGTAATTCTATCAAGCCACTTACATAAATACAATCTTGAAAATCTGATACTTCCGGTCAAGAGATAGACCTTCCTCCAATTCTATCTTCAGCGTGTAACACTAAATTAAAATCACCTAATAATAGCCATTGCTCTTGACAATTTGAACTTTGGGTTTTTATTTCCTTCCACAGTTTTCTTCTGTCCTTTCTATTGTTGTATGTATAAACAATTGACACCCTAAACGTTAAATGCATAGGTATATAACAGACCATGCAAGTCAACATTTGGGCAGAGCTTTCCACCAGCTCCACTTCAGCCATTATCGTGTGATTCTGGTTGGTTAGAAATTGCCAACCTCCAAACATTTTATTCACCACTTTTTCCATATTTTGGCTTTTTACCTTCGTTTCAACTAGCCCTACCAATCCCACCTTTTCCTTATTGCAGAGGAATACCACTTCCTTCTACTTATTCAGGGCATTAAACCCTCTCACATTCCAGCATATCATACTAACCATTCCCTTCTAGGAAAATGGTTCTGCCACCCACTGTTTGCCCAATCCTTAGAGTTGGGCTATTCAGCTCATTGGATTTGTTCAACGTTTGGAATGAGTTATTACTAGCGACTTGTACTTGATGCGAACCTTGGTTCCTTCCGGTTTTGAATGGTGTTATCCAACCCACCGAAGATGGTTCCCCATGTTCTACATGATGTTGCCCAACTTGCACTTTTGTCGTCTCACCAGTTCTTAACTCAACATGTTTTGCCTTTTGTCCTTCACTACTCTGGCAAGCTTGTGTTGGTAGCTGTCCATGCTCCTCATATTCCTTGGTAACCCCCTTCTTCTTTGCAGGATTCTTCGTTCTACATTCATCAGTAGTGTGCCCATGCTTATCATAAAACGTACGGTGGGTTGGTTTCCAATCATACACGACTTGTTGTTCTATCACCTGTCCTTTCACATTCTTGAAATACACTTTTTCTGGATAGATTAGCCCCCAACTCTACCTCAACCAGGATTCTAGCAAAATTAAGACCCTGCTTTTTTTCAGTGTTTTGATCAGCCATTAATGGTTTCCTATAAAACTCCTGATCTTGCTTAATCCTATTGGACTCCAATATTTGAAGTCCAATCCTGGGAGTTTTATCCAAATCGGAACAGAAATCAGTTCCTCCTTTGTGAATTCCCTATCCATTGACCATGTCTTGACAATAAATGGCTTATTATCAAAATGGTAAATTCCTCCTTTTAGCACTTCCTCTTTCCCCTCAACTGAATCAAACCTTACTATTATGACTCCATTTTTCAGCATCACCACCCTGTTCAACCCATAGTTTGCCCAAATTCTTTGGATGTATCCGTTGATTACAGTGAATGGAGGATGTGCACCCAGAACATAACATACCACCTTATTATTCCAATAGTTAACTTCAGACTCAATATCCTCTAAATCAATGCCGATTATTGACCCTTCACCATGTTTTTCTAGAACAACATAATCTAGCTTGAATCCAACTTTGGCTAGTTTAGAAATGTCAAATGTATCCCACACTGTTCTCGCCTTTGGTTTCTGCACCATTACCTCTTCCATTTCATCTACCCATGCTATCGATCCACTTCCAGATGGAGACCCCAGATTCAAAGGTTGTGGTTGAGTGATTTCTTCCCAATGTTTTTGTGCAATTACCCTATTTTCCTTCTCCACATACTTAGCCTTTTGTTCCGCTAGCTGGTTCTCTTTATCTACATCCGCCTTACTATTTACCGTTTCTCTAGATTCAGATCCCATTTTGATTTCTTCTTGGAGTTCAAGCTGCTGTACCTTTTTCCCTTTATGTGGATTTCCTTTTGTTGCTGCTTCTTGTGCTATTAGAGCTTTATGCGATGGAGAACGAGTTCTCTTTCCATGGCCACGTTAGTAACCTACGCCGAGAGAGAAGGACCCATCGAAAAAGTGAACTATATAAATTCTCCAATTTACAAAGTTAGAAATTCCCAATTGAGTTAGGATTTTCTTCTATGTCATGTGTTCCTTGCAATGTTGTTTTATTTGATTGTTTTATGATCTATTATGTACGAATTGAGAAGTTTCCATGTTTTTAAGATGAATCCCCATGAACTCATGTTTAACCTATGTTTTCTAGATTTTGATGATTGAAAGTGGGTTTTGAACTAAGAAAGGAGAATTATGGAACTATGCATGTTTCTTATGAAATTGCTGAAATATGATGTAAGTTTCTTTGAGAGTAAAACATATATTATGTTGTTGTTAATTGTTGTGAAAGGATTTCTCACATAATTACTCCATGCATAAATGTGAAATGTTTTCTCACATAAAAGATTCTAAGGTTGAAAGGTCTTCTCACCTATAATTAATCAAAGTTAACGAGTTATTCTAAGAATGTGGCATGCAGCGATTACCCATTTCCTCTAATAAAAGACAAGAGGCGATTACCCATGTCATACGATACAAAGACAAGAGGTGATTACCCAAGTCCTTTAAAGAAAAGATGAAAAAGACTAACGAATGTTCCGTGAGAGTTATGCTTAGCATCAAGTGGACAAGTGGTGATTACCCATGTCCCATAAACAATGTGCCACCATAGGTTATCTATATAGACATTAGCTAGTGGATCCACAATAGCTAGAAGTTCATGGTCTTACCTTGGGTAGACATCAGATTTCATGTAAATAGCTCACATGGTCTTACATGTCAGTTAAAGGTAATTCTCCCACATTAATGAACCAAGGTTACTTCAAGAAGTATCTCACATGTGGTTTAAGATGATGTCTACCTGCATTGGCCATGTTTTGGTGACTTGTATTTTCCAACTCTTTTATATCATGCTTTAGCTTGGTCATTGCATATTATGAAAATGCCCCTTTATCATGATTTTTACACTTTATGCATCACTATCATACTTGATACATATTTGTACTAACGCGTACTCTTGCCTACATTTCTTATCTAAATGTATGGTTCGACGCTCCAGGCTCGCACTTTCGTGCCTAGGATCTATTAGTAGAAGATTGAAGATTTGTGAGTCCTCATGTTCTGAGGACTGAGCCTTACTTCATTATGTCTTATCATTTCAGTTTTAGGCTTGATGTACGGGTTACGCTATGATTACTTCTTATGTACTAGATGCTTTGAGACGATGTTTAGACTTCCGCTTCACTTTATAAAACCCTATGTTTTGAAATGATCTTTTAAATCTCTTGTTTTCTATTATCTTGTTTATGTATGCTACGTGTCTTGTATGGGGGCCTCTCAGAGTACTATACGCCATGTTACACCTAAGGTCTACCATGGGCCGTGACAAAATTGCTTCCTATAAATATTCATTTACATCCATTATATTAGATATGATTCTGATGAATGAAAATCAAGACTACCCCTAAAATTGAGAGTTCTGAATTTTGGAGAAATATTCTTCTCTTTTCACCTATCTAGAATCTCATATATTTGTTGGAGTTCTATTCGTGGTGGAAGCTCGTTTTCGCTCTGACTTATAATTTTCTCAGCTCATTTCCTTGAGCAAGGTAATTCTCTTTTCTTGTTTGCCGTTTTTTAAATTATTTAAATTTATGTAGCTTGATGATTAGATTTTCTTTAATTTAGTGTGCAAGTATAAATATTTAATTTCAGCAGTTTATTTACTATTTTCAATTTCACTTGCTTGCTTGTATTGTTAGAAGTAGTATTAATTTTATTTTGAGTCATTAGTTTAGCTTGTCTTCAACTTCTTTGAGCTTCAATTTGTGTAGCATTTTTCTCCCTCTTATAATTCTCATTCACAGCTATTAGTATTTTGTTTAAATTACAACATTCGAATGGTATTATCTAGTCATTTTAAATAATAAAATTTTATTTTATTTGATCATGGCATGTATATCATAAGTTCTATTTATATGATAAGTTTATTCGAGTTGGAGAGTTTTCTTTACCGTTAAATTGCCTATTTTAAATTTAGTGACAGAACTTTCTTTTTTTCCTACTTAAGCTTGTCAATTATATTTAGTATTCTCTTGTTTAAATTTTTAAAAGTTCTTTTTTTTTCAATTAGTTTGACTATTTTAGTTGATGTGTTGAGTTTGATTTTGTCATTTGAATTTTATATTAAGTGATACTTATAGTTCAAGTGATGTCTGCAATGTAAAAATTGAGTTTAATTTAGTTTATGATGAGATATATTTGTTCACATAAATGATGAAGCTAGTTGTCTTTGCACTTCTTCTTTCTTTCTTGTGACAAGTTGATATGCTTCAGATTTATGTAAATAATGACTTCATAAATTTCCTCATCCCTATTCCTTCTCCTTGAAGATATCATCTCGTATGGTTAGAAATTTAGGATAATCAAGATGTGACATGAATCAATATCCATCTCTAGAAAATACAATTGTTTGCTTTTATAAGCTATCAAAAATATGCATTTTTGGATAGGTCTACTACATTCACTAATTTATCTTGCTCTTAGCTTGATTGATTAGTTTATAACGTCATCTCTAGTCAAGCCAAAGAAATAAGTGTTCATTTGTAAGAACGTCTTGTTTTTAATAATGTCGAACGGTTTAATTAAATCATATCTTTTTCTATGAGTTATTTTTATCCATATCAAGAAAATAATAAATTCTCATTGTCACTTATTGTTGGCGGATTGTTTATAATGATTTTGAGCGTCACATGTCTCTTACTCATACTAAGGGTGTGTTTGGTATGAAGGAAAACATTTTCCAAAACTTTCTTCCAACTTCAAATTACATTTTTTTGTTGAAAAAATCAATTTATTTTGTCCCTACCCTCAAACCTCCCCCAACCCCCCCCCCCCAAGAAAAAATAAATTTAAAGCTTGTTTTTAAATTCAATATTTTACCCCACCCCTCGCAAAAAAATATTAAAAAATATTTTCAGCTTCGAAATTTCAATTTTTCACCCTACCCTCGACCCCCCCCACGTCCTACCCGTCCCCTCCCCACCCCACCCTCTAC
>JAJOOE010000256.1:0-95069 GCA_036250405.1 Solanum raphanifolium
TTTAGCTCCAAACTTCTTCATTTTTCCATCAATTTAATCCTACAAATAAAATATATTATTTAGCACAATCCATAAAATTTATGCTCAAAAAGGACAAATATAAATAATAAATGTGAGGAAATAATGATTAAAAATATGTATTTTTAGTCTCACATCAATACACTCATGCAATGATGCGCATACTATGCGGAAGAACCACAGGGTCTCACATTTCATAAATGAATGAATGATGAAGTATTATAGGCTAAACCTTATATTGGTAGACCTAATGTTGGTGGCCTTTCATAAAGAGTCTAGGAACCAATGTGATGTTAAACCTTTGATTGGTATACCTAATGGTGGTGGCCCTTTCTTGTGTGTAATGATGAACCTAGAAATAGTAGACCTAATGGTGGTGGCTCTTTCTAGGAAGATCAATGATCTATCCAAAATGTACCTTGAATCGGTAGACCTAATAGTGGTGGCCCTTTCTTGTGTAATGTACCTTGGGTTGGTAGGCCTAATGTTGGTGGCCCTCTCAAGTACAATGATGTAATGTGAATGAACTACTCTATGGGAATGGAGGCTAAGCACCGAGTGGATATGGCTAAGATGGTGACTCTCTTAATGTTACGTTAGAGTCTAATGAACATCTTTATTATCCCATAACTATGTGCCTACATAAGATGTTTACTAGTTCTACCCTAGGAAAGTAGAACACCATCCTTCGGTGTAGGGTTACATGACACCGGATTCCATGATTTAGCTCTCATGGTTTATGTCGATTAATGCCAATTCCCATCATGTGAGATGTGCATTATGGTTTCTTGATGAGTTCTATGAAGTGTTGGTGGTAGTATGGGATTCTATCCATGCATTGCATGAGTAAGCTTTGAGAGGGTCATACTGAGTTCTCTAAGTCTTAATGGCTAATGTATGAATGTGTCCTAAATGAATTTAATGAAGAATGTTGACTCTTATATGATTAAATGTAAAGATGCATGCTATACTTGGATTGTATTACGAGTTACTTCCTTGTCATGACTTATCGTATATGAATGGACCTTGTCTATGGTGACTTCAAAGGAGTACTTAGTGTGTGTAGTAGGATGGGATGCTACTTGAACATTGGACAAGTATGGATTAGAGTTGTCTTGGATGTTTGTCTTAATGTGATGATGTGACTTATGTAATGTTATGTCTCTTATATGCTTTATTGTGTTAAGGTGGAAAGGATGAATGGTAAGTTCACTTTTGGTGACCTTAATGTGGTGCCTTAGTGTGGATGGTGGCATGGGACGCTATCCGTACATTGCACAAGGTATAGCATGAGGGTTACTTGAGGTGAAGGCAATGGCTTACATGTTGATATTGTTCAAATGTGATGTTATGACTCGTATGATGATTATACTTGTATTTGATGTCTCTTATGCTATTGTTCATGATATTTCTAAAAAGTGGCATAATGCATGGTTTCCAACCAAAATGTCCCTTTTAAAGCATGTTTTTGCATGGTCATCATACTTAGTACATTTTTGTGTGCTAACCCATTCTTCTATGTTTTTACTACAAGTGCAGGTTTTGGCAAGTGATTGCTTTTAACTATATTGAAGTGCTTGGATGGAGATCTCCTCCAAGTCTAGAGTGGTACGTCCTCATACACCGAGGACAAGAGTCTTTTTGAAGTTTGTTTCCTTTTTCATGTAATCGACAATTCTAGTCTTTTCAATTGTAAAGGGTTGTGTCCCTAATTATGTTCAAAAATTTTTCTAAGATGGCCATGTGAGATATAGACTTCCGCTTGCATTTAAATATGTTTGAATGTTAGATTGTATGGTTTAAAATAAAAAGTTTAAATTTCGTACTATTTCTATTAGCGAGCATTTAAATTTCATCATGTTTCGTAACCAAACTTAGTGTTCATCTGGATGTCATTCCTAAACACGAATCTAAGCAAGTGATATGCAAGAAAGAACCAGCGTTTTGTATTCTTTGGTCTATCTACCTTATCGTCTACCGAGTCCAAGAATAGTCAAGAAGTTTACCTCTTTTCACGACCCAAGGTACACCCTAGATGTGATATGGCGTACAATACCCTGAAAGGCCCCATACAAGTCACTTAGCATACATCATACAAAATAATAGAGTTTAAAATATTTAAAAGACAGTTTCAACATATAAAAGTTTTATAGAGAAAAGGGGAAATCTAAACATCGTCTCAAATCCATCTAGTACATTAGAGTTTATCGGGACACATCCCGTAAATCAAGTCCCACAACTGAAAGTAAAGACAAAAGGGAAATCAAGCTTGGTCCTCAAAATATGAGGACTCACCACAACATGGAATCTCTCCAACAACCTCTATCCACGAAAGATAAAACCCTAAATGTCATACCTTACATTTGGGGAAATATAGGCAAGAGTATGTGTTAGTACAAAAATTCTCTAAGTATGATAGTCATGCATAAAAGTATAAAATCATGCTAAAACAAACATTTCCATGATATGTAAAGACCAAGTCAAAGATAAGATAAGAAGGTTAGAAAACATAAAACGAAATCATGATCAATGAAAGTAAAACCGGCTTTGAACACATGTGAGCTACTTCTTGAAGTAACCTTAGTTCATTATTATCATGGTAATTAGCCCTAACCAACATAAAGACCAAGTGAGCTATAACATGATCCCTCGGTGTCTCCCACACCGAAAAGGGTTTTCCTACTTGCAAAGGTAGAACCATGAATCTGAGCTAAAGTGGATCCACTAGCTAATATATATCTAGAAAATCATCATATAAGGGCACATAGATAAGGGATAAGAAGATTGCTACTAGAAAAATCGACCTCAACATGGAAGAGCTTCCATCTCAATATCCACTCGATGCTAAGGATAAATCCAACCGAGTAGTTATGAATCTTAACTTGTCTTATCTTTAAAATACATGGGTAGTCGTCAGTTGTCTTATAATAGGATAGCTCCTTAGACCACGTGTGAGAAAACCTTTCACCATCCATGATCTTTTCATAATAGCTTTTAAGGCCCACATTCATTCACTTCATGCTATAGATGCCCTACTAATAATAATGGAAATAGTTTTTAAATTGTGGCCTATAATCATTGAGGACATATACGGATACCATACTAATTAACACCTAATTTAGGAAAATAGTCCAAAAAGAATTGAAGGAAAATCGAGATGTCATTCATGTCATATGGCGAAGCTTCATAGAACATATAGCCAATCTCATCTATATGCTCTCTTGAGTGATGAGTCCACAAATTGGACTCATTTAGTGCTTTATTTTGATAGGAGTAGGTGTCCTCGAACGCTTATTTTGTCTCAATATTTGATGAAAAGTCTTAAGTTTCAGGTATTTGAAGTTTTATTCAAAGCATGGACACTTAGGCACAAAAACAAAAAGGCTGAAAAGAACGAAGAAGCTGAAGCCTGAGCATCGCCAAGCACACTTGGCGCATCGCTGAAGGGATTCACTCAGCCCTTTGTTCCAGTACGAGAAGCCCTAAAGGAGAAGAATCAAAAAGGCGATGAAAGGAGCAGTCGGTGCTTCACCGAATATTTCCGCGAAGCAATACTATACCACCCAATGGTCCAAAACATGAAGATGATGAAGGCAAGCACGAAATGGCAATGAAACAGAAGAAGGGTGAGTCGGCGAGTCATTCGGCGATATCGACTAACCTCGCTGAAAGATCCGCCAGCACTATTTTCTGAAGTCTATCAATACTAAACTTATTATTAATTTTTAAGAGTCAAACATTTATTTTAATTTCCAGAATAGAATAGTACTTTTTGGGGATATTTTCTCTCAAGTTTGGAGAGGGTTTTGTGGGAGACTTGAAGAGAGAAGGATTTCATCTTCCCCAAGTTGGAAGTGGGTCTTTTCCATTCTTCTTCCTTTTCTTAACTCAAGTTTTAATTTCTTATACCCATTTGATTCTAGTAACATTTTAGGTGTATTTTGTTATTTCTTGATGTGTGGCTAAAAACCCCATTCTTGGGGTGTGATTTAGCAAATACGTGTTGATATTGTTGTTGGGTCTTGCTTGATGGTAGGTTAGATGTATTTTAATGGTGATTTCACCTAGTGGTTGTGGTTAAATTTAATGGGTTTGTAGTTGTAAATACAAAACCACCCATGTGTTTTTGTCTTGCCCGAGAGGGAGGTCGCGAAACTAAGATTACTAGACTGATGGCCTAAGGAGTGGGTCGACATGAGGTTCAGCTCGAGAGGGTGAACCCTAGTCCCATATGCTAACACTCAGCTCGAGAGAGTGAATGCGGTAAGTCGTAGGCTGGTCTTCATGCGGTAAGTGGGTGTCTGAGAGGAACCCATTTGAAACAGGGTAAGTTGCCCGAGAGGGAACTTATTTCCATCTAAAGCTTAGCCTAGTCACTATTATCTTGCAAATCTCCTATCGAAAGCACGTACCCAATGATTTATCTCAACTTGTATTGCAGTCACACCCCAAGAACTTTCTCCCATACTTGATTTTCTTGTTTACTTTTGTTGTTTTTACGACTTGTGGTAAACCCCCAATAGATATTTGACACTTTTGTGTCACCCCATTTGATTTACAATATTTTTAATCATTAATATCTTTAGCTACAACTAATTAGAAATAAATTTTATTTTTCTATTAATTCTCAAAACCACTCCCTTCGGACAATACCCCAACCTTTAGTTGGATTACTATATTATCGACGATCGTAGAGACTCGTACCGTAGGTTAGTTTCGTTGGTCATGATAATCATCATTGAGTCATTAACATACTTTCATGAACATGCATTCTTTACAATAATTCATAAGCTTTATCATATTCTCAAAGTCAAAGCATCTTCAAGTTCATTTACATCTATTTCACAAAGAGAATACATGCACAGTTTCTTAAATTCATCTTCCATAGTTCAAGACCCACATTTTATCAACATAGCTTAGAAAATATGGGTTATGCATGGATTCCTCATAAATAAATTTAAAACATGCAATTACTTCAATTCATGCATAAAAAGTCATAAAACAATCAATTAAATCAACATTGAATAGAACCCATGGCATTTGAAGAAAACCTTAACTTAATTGGGGAATCTTATTTTACAAAATTAGAGAATTTGGGAACTCCATTGATGGAAGGAATACATGGATGAAAACTATCATACCCTGATGCCAAAAGCTTGGAAACAATGGAGGAATATGAGGCTTGATCTTGAAACCATATCTTTCTTCTTCAACTTCTAGAGAGTAATATTTCAGAGGAGGAGCTCTCACTTCTTTCGGAAATTTAAGAGAATGAATTGAGTTTGGGTGATTTGAAGGTTTAAAGTCATTATATAGGCTTCTATTTGAGAGAAAAACGACATAGTATTGAGTAAAAAGAATTTCGAAAAGACCCAATAACCCCTGACTTAAAAACTGACGAAGTGTCATCTACTACGGGACTGATGGACCGTCGTTTGAACTAACATCTGTCGATTGGATTCTTCATTCATGGTCTACCCGACAGAGCTTCACAAAAATGAGCATAATAAGATTAATGGCTATTATGTGGGATTTATGCTTAGCACTGAGTGGACTAGCGGCAAATACTCATGTCCCATAACTATGTGCCACTATAGGATAATTGTCTTAGATTGACGATGATTGTCATAAATAGAAATTTGCTAGTACATCCACTTTAGCGTCAAATCCTTGTCTTTGTATGTGAGGACACTCCTTTTGGTGTGGGGCAGACATTGGATTCCATGTTATAGCTCACATTGTATATATGTCGGTTAATGGAAAACTTCCCAGAAAATGAACTAAGTTAATTAATAATATTTTATGAAGCTTCCTTTTATGATTTAAAGATGCATTGATCATTTTCATGATCTATGCATCTTCTTAAATTGTTTTACTACATTTTAACTTTGTCATGCATTTCATGTTTTTGATTATGTCCCTTTCATGATCATGTCTCATGTTTTGTTGCATTCCCCTCATACTTAGTACATTCCGTGTACTAATTCATACATGTACCTACATTTTTTTCACTAATGTAGAGCTTGATGATTTTTATCCTTCTGTACGTGGCTAGCTGATTGCATTAGAAATTTGAAGACTTGGCGAGTCCTCTTACTTCGAGGACAATGTCATTTTAATAGCTTTATGTCATTTCCATTTTTCAGCATTTGTATGTGATATATAGGTTATGTCCCAATTAATTTTCTTATGATGTATTATATGGTTTATTAAGACAAACGTTAGACTTATGCTTTGATTCAAAAACACTTTTATATGAAATGCTAGTTTTAAACTATTTGTTTTCTATTATCTTGTATGATGTATGCTAAGTGGCTTTTGTAGGGCCTCTCGGGGTCCATGTGAAATATCACGTCTAGGTTGAAATTTAGTCCATGATAGTAGATGATAACACAACATATACATGGATTTATCTGAATTTTCTTAGGCCTTCGTAAAATTCCAAAAAATGGTGAAAAAACAATTTTCTAAAGATCTGAAGATATTTAAGTGTGATAGAGGTGGCGAGTTTATAAAAATAGACTTCATCAAGCATTTGGAAGATTGTGGTATTGTTAGACATATTTCATTTCCTAACATACCAGAACAAAATGGAGTTTCAAAAAGAAAACATAAGCATATTGTGGAGACAGGCTTAACTATACTACTCCATGCTAACCTACCTTTTTTTTTATGGGATTACGATTTCTTCACTGCACTATTCCTCATTAATAGACTACCCTCCTTCGTCCTAAAGATGGTGACTTCATTTGTTAAGTTGTATGGAGAGCAATTTGATTACAATAACCTAAAGGTGTTTGGGTGTAGATGTTTTTCATATATCAAGGGTGGCAACAAGTTCAGTCCAAAGACTTACCCTTATGTTTTCATAAGTTTAACACCCCATATCCGAAAAAGGAAGAAAGATCAAATTTTGGGAAGTTGCAGGTGCCAACCACGGAGGCCAACCACGGCCTATGGGTTGAACTACGGACCGTAGGTGGGTCTGAGGGTTGGCCTTATTTCCAAGCTAATTAAGGCCAAGAACTACGGCCAGACCTACATACTGTAGGTTAGACCACGGTCCGTGGTCGTGGTCCGTGGTTTGAGGCCCAAATTTCATGTTTGTAACACCAATCGACAGTCCACCAGAACGGACTGTAGGTCAGACCAAGGTCTGTCAACTGGGGGTCCGTAGGTCAGCCCAAATTCTCTGTATTTACCAACCGAGGTGCAGGACGGACCGTAGGTCCATCCAGAATCCGTCGGTGGCAACCGACAGTTATTTTCATGGGGCAGTTGGGTCTTTTCCTAATTAATTAATTCCTATACTATGTCGTTTTGCCTAAGTCTAGGACCCCTATGTAAGTATTTTTACCTCGAAATTAGACCCATTTACTTCATTCTTCCAATTTCCTCAAAATAAGATCAAATCTCCTCCCAAATATTCTCTCTCTAGAAACTTGAAGAAAAAGAAAAGGATTCAACTAGTGTTTCAAGCTATGGTCTCAATTCCTCCATTGAAAATAAGCAATTGAACTTGAGGTATGGTAGGTTTCATCCATAAATCTCTTCCATTCACGGAGTCCCCAAATTTCTCTATTTCAAAAGGTAAAATTTCCCAATTAGCTAGGGTTTTCTTCAATTACATGGGTTCTTTTTATTATTGATCTTAATGATTGAGTTATGTTTCAAAATACATAAATTAATGATTTACAATACTTTTATGATGTTTCCCCGATGAACCCATGTTTTCCAAATTGTAATCTTATGATGTGGGTTGTTGATTATGAAAGAGGAGTTTTATGATCTAAAGCATGAAGTGATAGAATCACATTAATTTATTATTTAATCCCTATCTAATCCATGATTTCTTGATTTGGTGATTGAAAGTAAGCTTTGAATCTTTAAAGGGTAAAGTATGAGTTATGCATGATCCTACAAAATCTATAAAAATGTATAAGGGTGCTTTGAGAGTAAAGTGCCAAATGATGATGTTTTATGTTGTGTTGTGAAAGGCTTTTCAGATAAAGACATACTAGCATGATGTGAAAGGCTTTCTCACATAACAAGGATTATTAGGTTGAAAGGCTATTGTCACCAACTTGAATAGAAGAGTAACAGTTATCCTAATGAAATAGCTTGGCTTGGTTGTCAAAGGACACCTTTCCATGAATGATAAGAATAAGATAGAATTGACTATTCCGTGGGAATTATGCTTAGAATCGAGTGGATATTATTGTGAGATGGAAGTTCTCTGGTTAATAGAGGATGGGTTTCTAGAAGAAATCTCTTGAGATGGAAGCTCTCCAGCTAGTAGAGGTCGGGTTTCTAGTAACAATCTCCTTATCCCATAAACTATGTGCCCCTATAGGATGATTAGCTAATGGATCCACTTAAGCTAGAAATTCATGGTTCTACCTTAGGCAAGTAGAACAACCCTTTTCGATGTGGGAGATGCCGGGGGATCATGTATTAGCTCACATGGTCTCTATGTCGGTTAAGGCTAATTTTCCTACAACATGATGATTAATGAACTAAGGTTACTTAAAGAATTATCTCATATGATTTGAAAGATTAAAAGAATGATGTTAGCTTGCATTGACCATATTATTATGACTTATGTTTTCTAACCTTCTTATATCATGTTTCACTTGGTCAATTCCATGTCATGAAATGAAATGTCCCTTTTAGCATGTTTTAAATGTTTTTATGCATAGCTATAATACTTAGTTTATTTTGGTACTAACGCATACTCTTGTCTACATTTTCCCCAATTGTAGGGTCCAATAAAAAAGGTTACCATTATTATGGCTAGAGCTTGGATTTGAGTGTTCCCAAGCTTGGTGAGTTGTCATGGTTGGAGGATGGATTTCATTGTTTTAGTTTTTTCCTTGTATTTACTTTTTGGACATGATGTATGGGCTATGCCCAATTTCATTCTATTGTATTAGATGGCTATGATGAGACACTAGTTTAGACTTCCATTTTTTGTTATAAAAATGTTTTTGACTTGGACTACTATTTTTCTATTATTGTTTTATTTCTTATGTTATGAGAGCTAAGTGGCTTGTATAGAGTCCTTCAGGGTTCTATACGCCATGTTACATCTAGGGTGTACCTCTTTGTCTGGACAAACTTGGTAATCAGAGCTTAAGGTTTAGAATGGTCCTAGGATGTCTCATAAGCCACGTTTAGTGGAGTCTTATTCATGAGTGTGAAGCGGGCCACATTTATTAATGAGAGGCTACAAGGTGATTAGGAAACTCTATGTCTTTCATTACTCTAAAATCGTTCCATAGAGTTTAACTCAATAAAGTCTCTCTCCCAATCCTTACCCTATGATCTTTAGGATATTTCTACCCAAGGGGCTTACTCTAGAAGGAATGTGAGGGAGAATGTGGAATAAGAAGCTCCTCCTCATGCTCTAGTCGATCCTTTGGCCGAACAAGTTACGAATGCGGAGTTTAGATCGGCTTTTCAAGTGTTGGTTCGATCCGTGAAGGCCCAACTCAATAGAGAGGTTACAGACCCCGTGAACCCAGATGTGGGTACAACGTCTTCAAGAGTGAGGGACTTTACGAGGATGAACCCTCCAGAATCTTATGGTCCAAGGTTGAGGAAAATCCTCAAGAGTTTATTGATGAGGTATATAAGGTACTTGGTATCATGGGATTGACTCCGGTAGAGAAGGCGAAATTGGCCGCTTATCAATTGAAAGGTGTTGCTCAAGTGTGGTACAACCAATGGAAAGCAAGATTGGTAGGGGCGGGTCCCGTAGAGTGGGAAATCTTTAAATCTTCTTTTCTGGATAGGTTTTTTCACCTTGAGATGAGGGAAGCAAAGATTCTTGGGTTCATTAACCTTCGTCAAGGAAGTATGACTGTGAGGGAATATACTCTAAAGTTCACACAATTGTCGAAATATGTTCCAACAATTGTTGTCGATTCCGGGGAAATGATGAGTAAGTTTGTGTCGGGTGTGTCCAAAATAGTGGTTAAATAGTGTCGTACCGCCATGTTCATTGGTGATATGACAGTCTCTCATCTCACGGCGAATGCACAACAAATTAAAGTGTAGAAACTCAACGAAAATTATATGGAGGTAAAGAGGGCTAAGACCGGTGATGGCAATTTCTCTCATGCTAGAGCCGATGGACACGGTCGTCCTAAGTTTTGGCAATGATTTTCCGTTCAAGGTTTCTCCAACGCTGCTCCTATGTTCAACAAATATAAGTTGTCTAACCATAAGCCTCAAGGAGGGAATGATGGTGGATCATCATTGGATAGGTCTACTTTTGCTAAGTATGGGAAGAAACACGATGGTAAGTGTCTAGCCGGCATGGATGACTGCTTTGGTTGTGGGAAGAGTGGTCACAAAATGAGGGATTGCCCAATGCTTATGGATAAAGGAAGAGAGGAAAAGCAAGCTACTCCTAGTGGTTCAGGTTCCAATGCTCCCATGAAAAACCACTGCTATGCACACCAGTCTCTAGGTTACCAAGAGGTTTTTCCAGATGTGTATGTTAAAAAAATGTCCACTTGATGTTTATTCTTTAGTTGATCCCAGTGCTACCTTGTATTTTGTGACAACTTATGTGGCCATAAGGTTTGATGTTCTTCTGGATGAATTGTTATAACCTTTTTCTGTCTCTACTCTTGTTGATACTGTTGTGGCTAAGAGGGTCTGTAGAAAGTGTCGTGTTTCCTTATCCCATAGAGTTACTCTTGTTGACTTGGTAGAGCTTGACATGTTAGATTTTGATGTTATCCTTGGGATTGATTGGTTTCATTCTTGTTATGCTTCAATTGATTGTAGAACTCATGTAGTCAAGTTCTAGTTCCTAAATGAACCTATCCTAGATTGGAAGGGGAGAAATTCTATGCATAAGGGTCAGTGTGTGTCTTGCTTCAAAGCTAGAAAGATGATTTCTAAGGGTTGGATTTACCATCTAGTTAGGGTGAGGGATGTAGATTCCCAAACACCTACTCTTGAGTTGGTCCCCTTCGTAAATGAGTTTCTGGAAGTGTTTCCAGATGACTTACCCGGTAGTCTTTCCGAAAGGGAAATAGACTTCGGTATCGACCTTTTCCCATACACGCAACCTATCCCTATACCTCTTTATATAATGGCTCCGACAGAACTTAAGGAGTTGAAAGATCAATTGAAGTATTTGTTGGATAGGGGTTTCATCCGACCGAGTATCTCTTCATGGGGTGCTCCAGTAGTTTTTGTAAGAAAGAAAGATGGTTCCCTTTGTATGTCTATTGATTATCGTCAGTTGAACAAGGTGACCAATAAGAATAAGTATCATCTTCCAAAAATAGATAATTTGTTTGACCAACTTCAAGGGTAAAGTTACTTCATTAAGATTGATCTTTGATCGGGTTATCACCAATTGAGGGTGAAAGAAGATGACATCGCGAAGACGGCTTTTCGAACTCGGTATTGTCATTATGAGTTTTTTGGGTTTGTCAATTGGGTTGACTAATGCTCTGGCGGCGTTTATCGATTTGATGAATAAGGTGTTCATTATTGTGTTTATTGATGATATTTTGATATATTCGAGATGTGAAAACGAGCATATTGACCATTTGAGGATTGTGTTGCAAATTCTTAAGGACTAAAAACATTTTGCAAAGTTTAGCAAACGTGAATTTTGGCTAAGGTCCGTAGCTTTTCTTGGTGATATATATCAAGCAAGGGAATTGAGGTAAATCCTATTAAGACAAATGCGGTCAAGAGTTGGCCTAGACCTCTAACTCCTTCGAATATTAGAAGCTTCTTGGGTTTGGCCGGTTACTATAGAAGGTATGTTGAGGAGTTTTCCTCAATTTCTTCTCCTTTGATGGCTTTTACTCAAAATAAAGCTAAGTTTATATGGTCAGAAGCTTGTGAGAAGAGTTTCCAAGTGTTGAAAGATAGACTTACTTTCGTTCCAGTGTTGACCTTACCGGAAAGTACGGATGGCTTTGTGGTAAATTGTGATGCCTCTAGAAATTGGTTGGGATGTATTATTATGAAAATGGGAAGGTTATTGCCTATTCTTCAAGGCAACTTAAGATACATAAGAAGGATTATCCTACCCATGACCTTGAGTTAGCGGCAGTTGTTTTTACCTTGAAGATATGGAGGCATTATTTGTATAGGGTTCATGTTGATGTTTTCACCGATCATAAGAGTTTGCAATTTGTGTTCAACCTAAAAAACTTGAATATTCGCCAAAGAAGGTAGCTAGAAATATAGAAGGATTATGACTTGAGTATTCTGTATAACCCCGGTAAAGCAAATGTGGTGGTGGATGCCCTTAGTCGATTTCTTATGGATAGTGTTGCTCATGTTAAGGATGAAAAGAAAGAGTTGGTTCGAGATATTAATATGTTGGGTCCAGCAGGTGTTCAACTAGTGGACTCCACAAATGGTGGTGTTATGGTTCATAATGGGTCTGAATCATCTTTTGGGACGGATGTGAAGGCTAAGCAATGTCTTAATCTAATTTCGGTAGAATTGAAGAAGGCGGTGCTCAAAAAGTCTGTCGACGATTTCTCCCAAGGAGGAGATGGGGTACTTACATATCAAGGTCGGTTATGTGTTCTGAATGTTGATGGCTTGAGGGAACAGATCTTGGCAGCAACCCATAGTTCTCAGTATTCTAATCACCCAGGAGTCACAAAGATGTATTGTGATTTGCGTGAGATCTATTGGTGGAATGGGATGAAAATGGATATTGCGGGATTTGTGTCTAAGTGTCCTAATTGTCCACCAGTGAAGGTTCAACATCAAAGGCCAGGAGGTTCATCCCAAGACATCGGTATTCCTACTTGGAAGTGGGAAGATATGAATATGGACTTTATTGTAGGGTTGCCACGTACTCGACGACAACATGACTCGATTTGGGTAAAAGTGGATTGGATGACGAAATCTACTCGTTTCATTCCCGTCAAGGTTTTCTATTCAGCGGAAGATTATGCTAAGTTGTATTCGAGAGAGATTATAAGGTTGCATCGAGTGCCCTTGTCCATTATTTCTGATCGTGGTACCCAATTTACTCCTCAGTTTTGGAAGTCATTCCGAAAGGGTCTTGGTACAAAAGTTAAGCTTAGCACAACTTTTCATCCCCAAATCGATGGGCAAGCAGAGTGTACTATTTAGACTTTGGAAGACATGTTGAGAGCTTGGGTGATTGATTTTAAGGGTAATTTGGATAACCATTTGCCTTTCAATGAGTTTGCTTATAATAACAGTTATCACTTGCGTATTTATATGGCTCCATTTAAGGATCTTTATGGTAGGATGTGTAGATCTCCCATAGGATGATTTGAGGTGGGTGAAGTTCCTCTCATAGGTCCAGAATTGGTACATGAGGACATAGAGAAGATTCGGCTTATTAGAGAGAGGTGGACAACAACTCATAGTCGGCAAAAGTCTTATGCCAATGTTGGAAGAAGGGACCTTGAATTTGAGGTTCATGATTAGGTTTACTTAAAAATCTCACACGTGAAGGGTGTAATGAGGGTTGGTAAGAAAGGGAAGCTTAGTCCCCGTTTTGCTAGTCCATATCACATTTTGAGGCATGTTGGTAAGGTTGCATATGAACTTGATTTGCCAAATGAGTTGGCATCGGTGCATCAGGTTTTCCATGTCTCCATGTTGTAGAAATATGTTGGTGATCCGTCATCCATAGTTTCTTTAGAGGGTTTGAAAGTTAAAGCGAATATTTCTTATGAAGAGGTTCCGGTTGAGATTTTAGACCGGCAAGTCAAGAAGTTGAGAAACAATGAAGTTGCTACCATAAAGGTGTTATGGATGAATCATTTAGTTAAGGGTCCTACTTGGGAGGCCGAGGCCGATATGATGTCCCTATATCCTCATCTTTTTCCTTCTACTCCTACTCCAGCTTGAGGTAATGAGTCCCTCATAGTTTATTCTTGTTTTCAAAGTCATATGTTTTATGTGTTTTTCCATTATTTCCTTTTGTTATGCATATTCATAAAAAAGCTCAAGTTTTGAAAGATATGACTTATATGATTTATTTTCCTCATGTTGTTGTGCATTGAGTATGATTTGCCTATAGACTTCATCAGATGATTGTTGAACATGAATTAGATATGATTTTTGAGAATGAATTGCATAAAGGCTCCATAAGAATGTGTTGAGCATGCTTTTAGCTTAGAGAAGGTAGTTCCTCCTTGAATATGAGAAATCTAGAATTTTCTTGCATATTTGGTTGTTAGATGTAGTTCCTACTTCCATATGATGCATTGAGTATGTTTACCTTGGAGTTGATGTTCCATCCTCGATTATGTGCATTTTGATAAGTTTCATGCATTATGGGTTGCTAGTCTTGAGTCTTTTTCGTTTAAGCTATGCCTAGAATCTCATTTGAGGACGAATGATCCCAAGGGGGAGATATTGTAACACCCCGTATCTGAATAAGGGAAAAGAATCCATTTTTGGGAAGTTGCAGGTGCCAGCCACAAGGGCCAACCAAGACCCGTTGGTTAAACCATGCACTGTAGAAGGGTCCATGGGTTGGCCACCTTGTCAAGCTAGTTTAGGACAAGAACTACGAACATACCTATGGACCGTAGGTCAGACCACGATCCGTGGTCATGGTCTGTGGTTCGAGGATCAAATTTCATGTCTCTGACACCAATCAACGGTCCACCAGGATGAACCGTAGGTAAAACCATGATTCTTCGACTGGGGCTCGTACGTCAGCCCAAATTCTCTATATTTACCAATAGAGATGGAAGACGGATTGTAGGTCCATCCACGGTCCGTCGGTCGAGGGGCGTCTTGGCAGTTGGCAGTTATTTTCAGGGGTAGTTGGGTCTTTTCCTAATTAATTAGTTCCTATACTATGTTATTTTGGCTAAGTCTAGGACCCCTATATAAGTCTTTTCACCCCTAAATTAGACCCATTTACTTCATTCTTCCAATTTCCCCAAGAGAAGATCAAATCTTCTCCCAATATATTCTCTCTTGAGAAACATAAAGAAGAAGAAAAAGAAGAAGGATTCAACTGGGGTTTCAAGCTAAGGTGTTAATTCCTCCATTGAAGATAAGCAATTTGGACTTGAGGTATGGTATTTTTCATCCATGAATCTCTTCTATTCATGGGGTCCCCAAATTCCTCTATTTCAAAAGTTAGAATTCCCCAATTAGCTAGGGTTTTCTTCAATTACCATGGGTTCTTTTGATTATTAATCTTAATGATTGAAATATGTTTTAATATATATGAATTGATGATTTACAATGCTTTTATGATTTTTCCCCTATGAACCCATGTAAAACCCCATGTTTTCCTAATTGTGATCATATGATATGGGTTGTTGATTATGAAAGAGGAGTTTTATGATCTAAAGCTTGAAGTGATTGATTCACATGAATTTATGATTTAATCCCTATCTAATCCATTATTTCTAGATTTGGTTACTGAAAGAAAGCTTTGAACCTTAAAGGGCAAAGAATGAGTTTATGCATGATCTTATGAAACCTATGTAAATGTTTAAGGGTGCTTTGAGCATAAAGTACCAAATGGTGATTTTTTTATGTTGTTTTTAGTTAAAGACAATTCTAATAAACACATACTAGCATGATGTGAAGGGCTTTTTCACATAAAAAGGATTCTTATGTTGACAGGCTATTCTCACCTTATTAAATCAAAGAGTAAGAGCTATCCTAATGAAACTGTCTTGGCTTGGTTGTCCAAGGACACCTTTTCATTAATTATAAGAATTGACTATTTCGTGGGAATTATGCTTAGCACCAATGGATATTGATGTGAGATGGAAGCTCTCCTATTAGTAGAGGTCGGGTTTCTAGAAGCAATCCTTTGAGATGGAAGCTCTCCTATTAGTAGAGGTCGGGTTTCTAGAAGCAATCCTTTGAGATGAAAGCTCTCCCGCTAGTAGAGGTCGGGTTTCTAGTAACAATCTCCTTATCCCATAAACTATGTGCCCCATAGGATGACTAGCTAGTGGATCCACTTAAGCTAGAAGTTCATGGTTCTACGCTAGGCAAGTAGAACAACCATTTTCGGTGTGGGAGACATTGGCGGATCATGTTAATGCTCACAAGGTCTCTATGTCGGTTAGGGTAATTTTCCGACAACAAGATGATTAATGAACTAAGGTTAGTTTAAAAAGTATCTCATATGAGTTCAAAGATTAAAATAAATATGTTAGCTTGCATTGACCATGATGTTAGGACTTATGTTTGTTAACCTTCTTATATCTTGTTTTACTTGGTTAATTGCATGTCATGAAATGAAATGTCCCTTTTAGCATGTTTTTGTGCATATATATCATATTTAGTGCATTTTTGTACTAACGCATACTCTTGCCTACATTTTCCCCAAATGTAGGGTTCGATAGACAAGGTTCCCTTATTATGGTTAGAGCTTGGTGAGTCCTTATTTCTCGAGGACGGATTTCATTGTTTTGGTTTCTTTCTTGTATATCCTTTTTGGACATGATTTATGGGCTAGGCCCAATTTCATTATATTGTATTAGATCGCTATGATGAGACATGAGTTTAGACTTCCTCTTTTTGTTATAAAAATATTTTGGACTTGGACTATTGTTTTACTCTTATTGTTCGATTTCTTATGTTATGAGAGCTTAGTGAATAGTATAGAGTCCTTCGAGGTTCTATACGTCATGTTATATCTAGAGTGTACCCTTGGGTTGTGACAATAAGGTACAACATTTTACACAAATGATATAGATGTTATCATCCGTCTACAAGAAGGGTGTACGTATCTAGACATGCGGTGTTTGATGAAACACATTACCTTATATATCTCTCCATGTAAATCTTAGACTAACAATGATGTCTCACCTCACCTAACTACTTTTGTTAAATCTGTCAGTAAACTACAAGCAAATGATAATCATAATTTAGAGAAAGTACAGGATGATAGTACAAA
The DNA here is from genome assembly GCA_036250405.1 of Solanum raphanifolium. Lineage (NCBI taxonomy): Eukaryota > Viridiplantae > Streptophyta > Magnoliopsida > Solanales > Solanaceae > Solanum > Solanum raphanifolium. Next base: position 16,931 of record JAJOOE010000256.1, read on the forward strand.
AGTTACCGGTAAAAATGCTACTACAACAACACATATACACTTTGATGATGATAGTGCTATTTCGAATGTAGGATTATATGATAACCATGAGGATCAGGTCAAAAGTGATGATCCAGATAGTAGTAACAAAACTCAAATTTATGAGGCTTCAGTTGAAAATTTAGGATCTTCTAGTGGAAGTAAGGAACATGTTGCATGTGTAGGTCCAGTCAATTGTGGTTTATCCAATCCCACTTTCTCTGTCTAATTCATAGGGAATACATTTAGAAGTTCACTTCTTAAAGTGGAGTCTCCTAGAGCATCATCAACCTAAAGATACTACACTACAATAACCTACTTCAGATGATGTACTTCTTGCACAACAAGGGCATCATATGATCAACAGACGCAATGCAAAGGAATAACACCTATCACTTGTTGCTCGCAGCAGCAAAGAGAATTTGAGGGAACCAAATATAACAAAGGAAGCACTAAGGTCAACTCATTGAATTGCGGCAATGCAGGAGGAAATCAATGTTTTACATACTAACAACACATGGATATTGGTGCCCAAATCTCCTAGTATAAACTTTGTTGGTTCAAAATGGTTGTTCAAGACAAAATTGAAAGTTGATGAAACAATAGATAGATACAAGGCAAGACTTATGGAAAGGGGATTCTCTCAGTTGGAAGTGATAGATATTGAAGAAACATTTAGCCTTGTGGTTAAATCCACAACTATTAGGGTGGTTCTATCCATTACAATCAACTCAAACTGCAAACTTCAACAACTAGATGTCAAAAATTCCTTCCTCCATGGTTTCCTACAAAAGGAGGTGTACATGATTCAACGTCCTGGATTCATTGATCCCTAAGTATCCTTAGTGTGTCTACTTAAAAAGGCATTGTATGGTCTTTAACAAGCACCAAGATTCTTGTTTGATAGGTTTAGCATACATGTCCTACACCATGGTTTCATTTGTAGTAAGGCAGATCCCTCATTATTTACTGTGCAAACTCACAAAGGCACCATATTTCTCTTGTTATATGTGGATGATATTATTGTCATAGGAAGTAATCCATCACATGTCTGACAATTGGTTCTACGACTTAGGAAAGAGTTTGCTATGAAAATTTTTGTCCCTTTAGACTTCTTTCTAAGAGTAGAGGTTACATATTTTGAAGGAGGAATTCAATTAAGTTAGAGTAAGTATGACTTTAAGCTGCATGACAAGAGAGAGATTACTTTGGCAAAGGTTGTAGCCACTACTTTGGCTCAAAAGCATGGTTTACATGAAGCTATCATAAGTTTTGTATATTCATCCTTATACAGAATGATAGTAGGGTGTCTTCAAAACTTGACACTCACAAGACCTGATATCCCTCATGCTCTGAAATTAGCAAGACAGTTTATGCAAAGTCAATACATTGAACATCTTCAAATAGTAAAATGGTTTCTCAGATACATAAAAGGTACTCTACACTTTGGACTCGGACTTATTTCACAATCACCATGTAGGTTTTATTTGAATAACGTTATCAAAGACACTTCATCCAATTCTAAGTGTCAACGATCGTTAGTCAGTATATAACTCAACTAAATGAGTTGGGGTCGAATTCCACAGGGAGTAATACGTGTTTAAGATACATTAGGAAAGTACGAATATGCTCAAGTCAATCATAGGAATAGACATTATCGAATAAAAACATACTTCAAATCATCGGGGGTGACACAAATGTCAAATAACAGGGAGGTTTTGGTTTGGAATTATCAAATACAACAGTAGCAAATAACACAAAAATAACAATAAGGAGACGGGTTCTTGGATGTTATGCAATTATAGGATAATGTAGACAAATGGGTAATTGCAATTATTAGGAAATAGCAGTAAATTAGTGAATAGGCTAGACTATAAAGGAGGTAAACTTTCTCTCAAACAAGTTACCCAGAATCAAGTTAATTTCTCTCGAACATCGACAAGCATACAAAATAAGAAATTCCTACGCGTCACTCCATTCACTCTCTCGAGCTGAATGTGTGGGAAAGGGCTTAGGATTCACTCTCTCAAGCTTAACCCATGACAACCCAATACCCACAGACCATCAATCAATAATCTTGGTTTTAAAACCTCTCTCTCGAGAAAGCCAAAAACACGAAGGTAGAACTGCATTTGGAACTACAATCCTTTAATTTTAACCACAATTAATGATTGAAATCACTTCTAAACAACGTTTAAACTAACAATTAGCAATACCCATAAGCTAAATCAGCCCATAATCCCATAATCACACCCCAAGAATTAGGGTTTTAGCTAGACATCATAAAAAGATTAAAAAAATTTACCAAATTGTGTTTACATCAGTTATTGGCACAAAAAAGAGCATTTTAGGACACTAAATCTATCTAAATAAAGCCCTAAATTAGTCCCAATCGTGGACTCATCAACAACCCGAACTTAAACTTCGGCTAGTCCTCAAGTAAAACTCATGTTCAGGAGTTTAAAAAGGATATCTCAAACAGTGCATGATGAGTCCACAAATTGGATTCATTTAGTGTTATATTTTCATAGAAATTGCGTCCTCAAATGCTTATTTTATCTCAATATCTGATTAAAACCCTTAAGTTTCAGGTATTTGATGTTTGAAGTAAAGCATGGACACTACGTCGCAAAAAAAATGAACGGGCTGAGAAGAACTAAGAAATGAAGTCCTGAGGATCGCCGAGTCCACTTGGCGAGTCGCCAAAAGGTCTTACTTCGCTTTTTGTTCCAGTATGCTGAGCCCTGAAGGAAAGGATCAAGTTGAAGGATATAGGGAGCATTCGCCGCATCACCAGAAGTTACGCGAAGCAGTACCATGTTGCCCAATGACCCAGAGTACGATAATGCTGAAGGCTGGTGCAAGACGGTGATGAATTACACCAAAGGGTGAATCACCGAGATGATCGGCGATTCTGACTAACGACGCTGAATGATCTGCTACAGCACAAATATGTGAAAACTATAACTACTAGTTAGAGTTGTAGTTTTAAGTGGAACACTAATTATAATTTTCATATAGAATAGTACTTTTTAGTATTTTTGTTCTGAGTTTGAGAGGGTCTTGAAGACTTGAAGAAAAAGAGGGTTTCATCTCCAAGGAGTTGGACTTGGGTCTTTTGGATTCTTCACTCTTGGCCTGCAACAAGACTTAAATCTTCATACCCATTTTAATACAGGCTCATTTAGGTATAAATTTCTATCTCTTGATGTGTGGCTAAAAACCCCAATTCTTGGGGTATGATTTACCTAATATGGGTTAAGATAATTGTTGGGTCTTGTTTGCTGCTAATCTATTTGTAGTTTAAATATGATTTCGTTTAGTGGTTGTGGATGAATTTAATGAATTTGTAGTTGCAAATACAAGTTTATTTATCTGTTTTCGGCTTGCTCGAGAGAGCGGTCGTAAAACTAAGACCACTAGATTGATGACCAGTGTGAGTGGGTTGACATGAGGTTCAGCTCGAGAGAGTGAACCCTACTCCCATGTCCACACACTCAGCTCGAGAGAGTGACTGGGTTAATGGGTAGGCTGTTCTTCATGCGGCAAGTGGTTGTTCGAGAGGAACGCATTTGAAAAAGGGTAAGTTGCTCAAGAGAGAGTTTATCCCCCTTAAAGTCTAGCCTAGTCACAATTACTCTATGAATCTTCTATCAAAAGCATGTACCCAATAATCTAGCTTAACCCGTATTCCATTCACATCCCAAGGATTCCCTCTCATTACTTAGAAACCCCTGTTTATTTTGTTGTTTTTACCTTACTTGTGACAAAACCGCCCATTGTTAATTGACACTTTTGTGTCCCTCTTTAATTTACAATGTTTTTAATCAATAATGTCTTTAGCTACGGCTAGTTAGAACTAGGTTTTATTTTTCTATTATTTCTCAAAACCACTCTCTTGGGAATGATCCCAAGGTTGGGTTACTAAACTCTTGTACGATCGGAGACACTTGCATCGTAAGTTGTTTCTTGATTACGTAAACATCAAAATGGCGTCGTTGTTGGTGAGTGGTGTTATTTGTGAATTCATAGATTAGTAGAATTTTTGTTCTTCGTAGTTTTAGTTTTACTAATCTAAATTGTAGTTTTGTTTTGCTTTTTTTAATATCAAAGTAGGGAACTAAGAATGGATAATCATTACGGATATCACACGGATCATCCCCTTCTAAAACTATTGAACCTCAGGGACAACATCCTGACATTTAAACAATTAGGGAATGAGACAATTCAGGAAACGTGGTTGAAGTTTCAAGCGGTGCTGCAACCATGCCCATCTCATGGGATGGCGTACAAGGCACTACTAGAGTGCTTCTATAGGGGTCTTGGACCCGAGAATAGAAGTATAGCCGATCAACTTTGCGAGGGCGGTATGCTACGCCAGCCCTATGAAATCGTAGCAAAACTCCATGATGGCTTGGTTGAAGCCAACAATGATGCCAAACTGAAGCAAGTGTGGGACGCACTAGTCACCCAGTTGGATATTCTATCCAATCGAGCCACGGAATTGGAAGTACAAGCCATGGGAAAAAAAAAGCATTTCTCCCTCCGAGAGTATAAACATGGGAAGAAACAGAGAGGTGTGCAAGATGACGAAGCTCTTTCACTCATTCAACAAAAAATTGAGGCAAAGGAGAATATGTTGAATGACATGAATGAAAACATTGAAATGCTAAATGAAGCGTCAGCCTCTCACTCCATGACTATTTATCTGCAGAATGCTTAAATCGGTCATTTGATATCAAGTCATTACTCACCATTCGCCGAGGACTCGCCTAATTACACTATGGGCGACTCCAATGATGAAGAATAGTTGTTGACTTGCGTCGTGCCGCGACATTAACTAAGGCGTTGTTTGGGAGGCAACCCAAAACCCCTTAGTATTTTATATTTGCGTATTGGTAAAATAGTAGTGTGTTGTTGATACGAGGTGAAGTGTGAGAGAGTGTTAGAAAAAGTGTTTGGTGGAAAGCAACAGGTCCAGTCGACCAATCGCAAACCATATCGGCCACCCCGATGTTTACAGCCATTTGAACATCCAAATTCGCTTGGAAAGTTCTATAAAACTTGGCAAAGTAAACGACTGTTCGGTGAAATGTTTCTTAACTCAGCAATCAAGACTATTGCCTCCCAATGAGCAAGAACTAGACTGTTTGCGAGCAAAAGGTTTAAAATTCTACAACTTGTTCACTTTTACACGTTCATTCCTCTAACTGCACCTTTGCACACTAATTTCCATATATTCCTGCATTACCTAAGTATTCTAGTTATCAATTTGTGCTTGGAACATGGATTGCCCTTTAAATTGGTTAGAGAAAAAGGGTGGTTGTGAAGCATTCGAGAACGTGGGTTGAAAATAGGCGCATTGGGTTACCTAGCGAAGATGTGTAGAGATCGCTGAACCACTAAGAGGTCCACTTAACGTCCCCACCTCGCCTTCTTTGTAATGCAAATTTGTTGAAGGACTATAACTCGAAGCAACAAATATAGCCAGACATAAAGTAACAGGAGGAAACGTGCCGCCCCAATAGACGGAGAAGAAGCTTAATCAGGATTATTCTCTAGCCCTCTCTGTGTTTTTCTCTAATTTGTCCCTTGATTTATTGTTTTATACATTTGAAGACAAATAGTTTTTGTATTATGGTGGGGTGAAGCCTATCTTTTGTGCGACTACTATTATTAGTTGTGTTTTGTGTTTATATTTGGGTTGTTCTGGCTAAACTGTGTTTCATTTGATTTTTGGATGTTTGAGCTTATGGATCCTTTGATATTAAATTGCAAAATGATCTGGACCTTCCGAAAAATTTTGAATTTTTCGCACATTTTCACCACCCTTTATATGCTGTTAAATATGGTTGTTCCTAGGCAAATTTGAGTCTCTGTTTCAATCAATACCGATGACTTGAATAGTGTTTGCAATCGAACGAACATAAATGTACAACTACGATTATGCCAAATGAATTTGCATAGACAATATGTGAACTCTTTGCATCTCGTTGTGATTAGCTATTCATCAAATTGATTTTATTGCGATGACCATTGCACAATAGCAAAAGTGTGGAGTCTTGTTTGACTTAAGTGTCGATGCCTTGTGTGATAATCTTACTTTGAACTATGCATGACAACACCTAGAATTAACCCCGTTGGTCTAGTCGATTATGTGAGGCTTTCTCTTGAGATGATCTTAGGTAAATTTTGAAAAGTGTGAACTAGTTTGATAGATACCACTTTTGTGACATCCTTTGTGAGTGTGTGAACCTCTCTTGAACACCCCTTGAACCTTACCTTTCTTTGGAAGAAACTTGATGAAACCTAGACCTTTCTTAAACCACTACCTACAATCCTCTTGAGTTGTGGTTTAGTGAATAGCCAACTTAGGACAAAATCCTAAGTTGGGGGTGTGGTGAAAAGAAAAAGGGAAAATCAAGAAGTACAAGAAAAGTCTCCCTAAACCCATGGTGTTGCGAAAAATGGAAAACACCCATATAAAAAAAAGAAAAAAATGAAATGAAAAAGAAAGTTGTGGAATAAAGTACAAAAGAAATTGGGTTTCCAACACACCATGGCAAAGTTAATAATAGGATGACTTATGAGCACTAAATAGAATGATGAAGCAAAAGGAAAAGAAGTGTTATGAGCACCACATCTCATGAGGATGAAAGTCACTGAGCCTAAATGACAATACCTTTGAACTCAGTCCCATTACAAACCTTGTAACGACGTTTTTTATCCTGAGAAAGCTAAAACGAATGTTGACTGGAAACTACGGGCAAACCTATGGGTGAAATCCTGCATTGTGTTCCTCTTTGTGAGAATGAACGTTGTATCTGATTTCTGAACTTTAATTGATTATACCTTTGTGTGTGAGAATGGAATCATCATTTGTGTGAGGGCATCAGAATACTTTTGTTGAGCTTGAACTGGCATTTGAATCAAGTATTGCGAGCTTGAGAATTTTTGGTAATGGTGTGTCACAACTTGAATCTTTGAGTACACAATTGATTCGTGCATGAGTAATTTGAGTTTTGTTATGTACATTCATGATTGAATCTTGTATAGCACTATTTCAGACATCCTTATTGAACTGCTGAACTTGAGTTTTTACTTGAGGACAAGCAAAAGTTTAAATTGGGGTGTTGATGAGTCCACAAATTGGACTCATTTAGGGCTATATTTTCATAGAAATTGCGTCCTCAAATGCTTATTTTATCTCAATATCTGATGAAAACCCTTAAGTTTCAGGTTTTTGATATCTGAAGGAAAACATGGATACTACATCCTAAAAAGGAATGAAAAGGCTGAGAAGAATGAAGAAATGAAGGTCTGAGGATTGCCGAGTCCACTTGGCGAGTTGCCGGAAGGTCTTACTTCGCCTTCTGTTCCAGTGTGTTGAGCTCTGAAAGAAAGGATCAAGTCAGCGGAGATAGGGAGCAGTCGGTGCATCGCTAAGAAGTTCCGCGAAGCAGTACCATGTCGCCCAATGACCCAGAGTACGACGATGCTGAAGGCTGGTGCAAGATGGCGATGGACTACACCAAAGGGCGAATCACTGAGTTGATGGGCGATTCCAACTAACGACGCCGAATAATCCGCTGCAGCACAAATCTATGAAAACTATAAATACTAGTTAGAGTTGTAGTTTTAAGTGGAACACTTATTATAATTTTCATATAGAAAAGTACTTTTTAGTATTTTTGCTTCGAGTTTGTGACGGTTTTGAAGACTTGAAGAAAAAGAGGGTTTCATCAACAAGGATTTGAACTTGGGTCTTTTGGATTCTTCACCCTTGGCCTGTAACAAGACTTAAATCTTCATACCCATTTGAATGCAAGCTCATTTAGGTAAAAATTTCTATCTCTTGATGTGTGGCTATAAACCCCAATTGTTGGGGTGTGATTTAGCGAATATGGGTTAAGATAATTGTTGGGTCTTGTTTGATGATAGTCTATTTGTAGTATAAATCTGATTTCGTTTAGTTGTTATGGATGAATTTAATGACTTTGTAGTTGCAAATACAAGTTTATTTATGTGTTTTTGGCTTTCTCGAGAGAGAGGTTGTAAAACTAAGACCACTAGATTGATGACCAGTGTGAGTAGGTCGACATGAGGTTCAACTCGAGAGAGTGAACCCTAGTCCCATGTCCACACACTCAGCTTGAGAGAGTGAGTGGGTTAAGGCGTACACTGGTCTTCATGTGGCAAGTGGGTGTCCGAGAGGAATGCATTTGAAACAGGGTAATTTGCTCGATAGAGAGCTTATCCCCCTTAAAGTCTAGCCTAGTCACAATTACTCTATAAATCTTCTATCAAAAGCATGCCCAATAATCTAACTTAACCCATATTCCCGCCACATCCCAAGGATTCCCCCTCATTACTTAGAAACCCTTCTTTATTTTGCTGTTTTTACCTTTCTTCTAACAAAACCCCCCATTGTTAATTGACACTTTTGTGTCCCCCTTTAATTTATAATGTTTTTAATCGATAATGTCTTTAGCTAAGGCTAGTTAGAACTAAATTTTATTTCTCTATTAGTTCTCAAAACCACTCTCTTGGGAATGATCCCAACCCTTGGTTGGGTTACTAAACTATTGTACGATCGTAAACACTTACATCGAAAAATGTGTCTTGATTACGCAAACATCAGTGCTACACAAGACTCAATTATGAATGCACACAACAAGACTCAACTTACTCAAGCGGGGATCAATTGTGCACTCAATGGTTCAAGTTGTGACTCACCATTACAAAAGATTCTCAAGTTCACAATACTTGTTTCAAATGCAAGTTCAAGCTCAACAAAGGTACTCAATTGCCCTCACACTAAGAGTGATTCCATTTTCACACACAATGGTTCATTAATTTATAGTTCCAGAATCAAAAACAATCTCACGCTAACAAAGATTAACACATGCATTACTCTACCCATAGGTTTGCCCTTATTTTCCAATCAACACTTGTTTCAGCTCACTCAAAATGAAAAAGGTCTTTTCAAAGCTTGTAACGGGGCTGAGTGTAAATGTATGATCATTTAGGCTCAGTGGTTTCTATCCTCATTAAATGTGGTATTAACAACACTTTCTTTCCTTTTCTTCATCATTCTCATTCATGCTCAAAATTCACCCCATTATTAACTTTCCATGAAACTTTGGACACCCCATTTTCTTTTGCAACTTTATTTCTAAACCTTTTCATTCTTCTTCTTTCTTTTTTTTTTCTTTTTTTGTGTATTGGAGGAGTTCCATCTTTTTTCAAAACCATGGGTAGAGGGGAATTTCTTCACATTTGTTGATTTACCTTCTCTTTTCACCACACCCCCAACTTATGCTTTTGGCCTATTTTGGCTATTCAAACAAACCACACCTCATGAGGATTAAGGTTGAAGGGATAGAGAAAATTCAGAATTTCATCAAGTTTCTTCCAAGGAAAGGCTAAGGCTCAAAAGGTGTTGAAATGAAGTTCACACACTCATAAGGTAGGCCACAAAAGAGGTATAATGTCAAATTGTTTCACTCTTTAAAATTGTTGCCTAAGATCATTTCAAGAGCTTCTATCACCTAGTCAACCGGACCAACGGGGCAAATTATAGGTTTCATCACACATGGTTCACGCTAAGCTCATCACACAAGGCATTGATACCAATGTGAAACAAGACTCCACACTTTTGGTAGTGTGCAATTTTCGTCACAAGAGATTCAATTTGATAATCGGCTAGTCATAACTACATACAGAAAGTTCACATATTGCCTATGCAAGTTAATTTGGCCTCATCGTAGCCGCACATTTATTTTTATTCTATTATGAGCACTATTCAAGTCATCGGTATTAATCAAGATCGATACTCAAATTTGCAAAAGAACAGCCACTTTCAAATACAATCAAGAAGTGGCATAAAATTTTCAAAAAGGATCAAAAACCATTTACAATTAAAACAAGGAGCCACAAGCTCAAATATCCACAAAATTAGTTTCAAAACACACTATGTATCACAAAACCCAATATATATATATAGAAAAAATCATCAAAACAAGAGGTAGGTATGGAAATACCTAACCCCCACCACAAACAAAAAGCTATTTTCCTTCAAATGAAAGAAAAATATCCAAGAATCAATAAAAAGGGACAAAGAGTGAGGTAAAGAAGATACTGTCTAAATACCCGCTGCATCTGTTAGGGCATCAGTGCCTGGTGTCACAATAGTCTGATCATGGGTATCAGCGCCCGGAGTCACCTCAGAAGTACCGGCTCGATTGGACCCACACCTGGTGGTGTCTCTCAAAGACGCCTAGCACACAGTCTCGAACATCACATCTTCAAGGTCAACCAGATCATCATAAACCTCAGCATCTCACAAATCTATCCGCAGTTCTGCACCTCGTCCGCCTATGCCTCCGACTCATCAGCTACCATATCATCTCAATGTACATCTCCGGTGGTGGCCGGAGTAATCTAGGAAGTCATCGGGGCATCTACATTATCTACATCCTCCAATAGTGAAGTGAGGTATGTGGACTTCAAGTAGTCCAGGTCCTTCCTCAAATCTGCAACCTCGACTTTCAAAGTTGTCACCACAGGAGACTCCCCTGTCTACTCTCACAAGTTGCAACTCTCGCTGTTAAATCATCAAAAAAAGTCTGGAGGGGGTCAGTGCAGCAAGGATGGCACTCTTAATCATCGATGGGACTGCAGCCTCTAATCGGGTAACCCTCACATCAGTCGAATGGGTCAGGTGCCCCATTTTCAGGATCATAGCTTGAGTAATCCTGGCGGGCTGGGCTGCAGTAGAAATGCAAGGAGCCTGGGAAAAAGAAGGGGAATCAGATGTACCTGAAGGCCCAGAGGTCGTAGTAGGCAAGGATGCCTCTACATAAATTGTCTCTATGTCAATCTCTAGAGATGTGTCCACCGTAGCTGCTCTCCTTCTCTCTACCTCCTCCTGAGTGTACTCAGCCTTTATATGTCAGATAACAGTGGAGTATGTAGGGGTGACCTCAAAATCTCTTGTCTCGTCATGAGAAACACAAGCATGCCGACACAGCTCTATAATCAGCACCGCGAATGGTAAGAAGGTCTTGCTCTGCTTGACCCTCATGGCCATCTCCTGCTCTAAAATGAGTCCCATGTCAATGATCTTCCTGGACATAATCGACCCGAGGCAGGCCGCCTTAGGATGGAGGAGAATGGACTCATTCCGGGATGGCATAATGGAGTAGCTGATGAACCCAAACCAATAATGGACTCATTCTCGATCGGGACTTTAGCCTCAATCCACCGCGGGGTGGTGTCAGAGATGAGGGGAGCTAACCAGCCCTTGAGATCATCTAAGGGTGTCGTAGTGGCAGCTAGATTGGGGCAGTCAAAATTTGATCCTATATCAAGAACCACGTTGATGTGATCATGGCTACAATGCACTAATGTCTCCCATGCCATGATGGACCCCACCGGTCTAAAAGTACTAGCCTTCTTCATGCCTTTATGAACCAGGTGACCATATGCCAAGTAAAACTCTTAGAACCATGTAGGGATGTATGGTCCCCGGGGCCTGGTTAACTGCTAAAAACGGTGATATTGGAGTGTCTCCCTCACCCCATAGTATTTGCCATCCAAGCCCTGAGTAGAAAGTAGCTTCTCCTCAAGAATAGTCCGCAACCCACCATATTTTAATCTATTGAGCATCCTGGAGGAGGAACCATTGGTGGTACTGGAGCCACAAGAGGTGCTGGAGCTGGCACTATATCTACTGGAGAGGAGGCTGCTGGGACTCTAGCTAAGTCAGGACCAGATCTAGCACGGATCTCCGCTCTCAGGGACTGCAATGGTTGGTCATCTTCTAGCTCAAATAATGCAGCTTGGGAGTTAAAGGCTTCTCCGTCGCTGCCAGAATTGTGCTCTGGGACCTCAGTTGCTGGCCTCTTGCCTTTGCCCTTGCCTCCCTTTGGAGGCTTTGTTCTTCCCTTTATATGAAGGTTGGATTCTCCTTCATGTATAACAATGCCCCGTGCTCTTTTACGAGGCAGCATGTCTAGGTCGTTTCTAGCCATATCTGCAAAGAATTCAAGAAGAATTAGGAACAGTTCAAGAAAATGCACAGAAAAAAAAAATGCAGACAAATTCGCCGAATCTCTTTGCTGAGCTAGATCGGGCTCACTGAAAGGATTGACTTAAAATTTCCTAGAAAAATTGGCATGTCGGCAATGGGAAGGACCTTTCGGAGAGCAAGGACTCACCTGCCGAAAGTTACTGTGCATTCTTGGCGTTAGGGGTGTAGAAAGGGCGGTCAAGTAGGACTTTCGGTGAGTCGCTGAGTGCACTTGGCGAACTCAGGCTTCTCGCCGAAAGTTACAGAACCCAATCGCAAAATTTAGCATGAAATTAAAGGTGATAATGAATATTCGGCGAACCGCCGAGTGGTTCGGCGAGCTCGACCCGGCTCGCCAAATGGCCCAATGTGCCTACTTTTAACCCCAACTTCAAAATTCAACTCCGCAGCCCCCGAAAACAAAATCAAAACATGTACACATTCAATTAAACCTAGACCCATACTACCCTTGCCACCGGGATACTCAGACTTCTCCCGATTTGGCCAAAATTGGTCATTTGACGACTTACGCCCTTAGGTATGACGTCAAACGCTCCATCATCGGGAAAAATACGTCATTTAGCACAATTAGAGGTTACTCAAACTTCACCCGACTAGACCCAACAACATTTAAGCACAACCTGATAATTTTAATCAATTTTAAGGCACAAAATATTCAGGAAATCAACATATTGGCATTCTAGGAATGATATTCAAATTAACACAGGCATTCAAGAATACAATTACGATCAGAGAGGCCCAACACACATCACTAAGATAAAGATCATTTCATATGAGTAAAAATCGTAAAATATAAATTTGGGGTTAGGAAAAACCAAACTTAGAGGCCGAATACGAGAAGTTGTAAAGCTAGGCTGCAATAAAATCCAACTCCGAACAAACAAATGATGACTAGAAAGCGATAATAACGAAAAATTATGGGAAAATATAGTGCGGGTGTGAGTTTGGAATGTTGAAAAGTGAGGGAATGTGAAGGATTTTGAACTTTTGAACTTTTGGCCTTTTAAAACCGTCCAGTTCTCGCCCATTCAACAACATAAGTTTTGCTCGCTGACCCACTCGATGACTCGCCGAGTGGGCACTTACCTCACCGAGTTTTACAGGACCTCTAGTTATTGTGGTGGTCCAAACGGCAGACAAAATTGTGATCGCCGACCTGGTCGGCAATTCGCCAATTTGCTCCTGGGGTCACTGAGTTTTACAGACTCCAATTTCAAAATGTCTTGTGTCCAATGGCGGTCCAAGTTGGGCTTGCCGACTTCTTCGGTTAGTTGCCGACTGGACTTTTAGCTCGCCAACATCCACTTTACAAATACATTCAACACTTCAACCTACACCATCAACACACCATTACTTCAAAATCAAAAAGAAAGTAAATAAAAACTTGGGTTGCCTCCAAAGAAGTGCCTTAACTAATGTCGTGGAACGACTCAAGTCCTGGCTCAAACCTCATTCTTGGGTTTGTCCATAGTATCACTAGGCAACCCCACTATTGTCTCGGGTTTAAATGAGACGAGATATGACCTATCTAGGTCTCCAACTATTTAATAGAGACGGAATGGGAGGTAACCGTCTAGCTAAGGGTCGACACATCTTCCTTCATCTCTTTCAAAATCTTGTCCGACCCCTCAACCTTGTTGAGAATACGAGAAAGCATATCCTCCGACCGACCTCCCTCGGAATACTTTAGCTTTTGGCGCTCGTGTGGAGGAATGTACTTGTCCTTCTCTCCATCCCTTTCTTTCCAAGCGAGATTTCGATCCCTCCATTCTCTATCACGATCTCTCCATCCTTCATCCCTGCTCCAACCTTTGTTACCACCCTGCCTCGGGTAGTTTGCACGATAACCGCCCCCTTGGTTGGCTATGAAATTCACCTCCTCGTTGTACAATGCTTCAAACGTGGCCTCTTCATGGTTCACACACCCACCACCCACGGCATTGACACTCCTAGCACTAGCTTATATGACATTTTTAGACAAAATGTCAAGTTAGGTTATGATCATGGCCATATTCTCATCACCCTCTTAGTCTTTTTCCATCTTCTCCTTGGTCAATTTGAAACTGAGGGGAGAGACCTGGTCTTCGCAGGTGTACCATGCCCGGTTGATCGTGATCATGCCATCCAAGAGCTGAGTTGTTATCACATAAGGTTGTTACATCAAACCTCCGTGAAAAAGTTGGTCAACAACACCCTTATTACTGAATCAAGGCTTTGGTAAAAGTTCTGCAGCAACACGTTGCCAGGCAAACCATGAGTTGGACATTGCAGCACCAACTTCTTGAATCGTAGCCAAGTTTCATGAATTGGCTTGCCCTCCAGATGCTTGAAGATCTGAATGATGTCCCGAAGTGTCATCATCTTTGAAGGAGGGAAAAATTGCACATGAAAGGCGGTGAGAAGTTCTTCCCACGAAATGATTGATTCTCGTGGCAATTCAACTAGCCACTTACACGCTTCCCCCATTAGAGAAATGGGAACAACCTTAACCATACTGACTCTTGGGATATTTTCTTGAGGGAGAACGGCCCGCAAACATCAACAAAATTTATGATCTGCTCATGTGGATCCTCATGAGCCAAACCACCAAACAACCCCATTAATTGCAAGAGCTGTAGCATAGTACTAGTAATGTGGAACACAACATTCCCTTAAACCAGAAGCAAGCGAATGGCACCAATTCCACCCATAATATGTGGATCAGTAGCATTAGTCTCGTTGACATCGTTGAGGTTTCCGATGTCATCTTGGTGGCCCCACTTGGCTACCATTTCTTCCATTCACACTCATACTCTATGTTTCAAAACACAAACAAGAAAACCAAAACTATAAATAAGTAGATTCAACTATAACTAACAAGAACAAAATTCAACTTAACTAAAGAGTCTTAACCAACAACACTCTTCGGCTAATGTTATAAAAGACACTTTATTTGATTCTAAGCGTCAACGATCGTTAGTCAGTATATAACCCAACTTAATGAGTTGGGGTCGAATCTCGTAGGGAGTGGTACTTGTTTAAGATTCAATAGGAAAGTACGAATACGCTCAAGTCAATCATAGGTATAGACATTATAGAATAAAAACATACTTGAAATCATCAGGGGGTGACACAAATGTCAAATAACAGGGAGGTTATGGTTTGAAATTATCAACTACAGCAGCAACAAATAACACAAAAGTAACAATAAGGAGACGGGTTCTTGGATGTGATGCAATTGTAGGATAATATAGACAAATAGGTAATTGCAATTATTAGAAAATAGCTGTAAATTAGTTAATAGGCTAGACTATAGAGGAGGTAAACTTTCTCTCGAACAATTTACCCGGAATCAAGTCAATTTCTCTCGAACATCGATTAGAATACAAAATAAGAACTTCCTACGCCTTACTCCATTCACTCTCTCGAGCTGAATGTGTGGGAAAGGGTTTAGGATTCACTCTCTCAAGCTTAACCAATGACAACCCAATACCCACAGACCATCAATCAATAATCTTGGTTTTAAAACCTATCTCTCGAGCAAGCCAAAAACACGAAGGTAGAAATTCATTTGGAACTACAATCCTTTAATTTTAACCACAATTAATGATTGAAATCACTTCTGAACAACATTTAAACTAACAATTAGCAATACCCATAAGCTAAATCAGCCCATAATCACACCCCAAGAATTGGGGTTTTAGCTAGACATAATAAAAAGATTAAAAAAAAGTTACCAAATTGTGTTTCCATCAAATGGGGAAGATTAATTTCCTCTTTACAAAGGTCAAAATTAAAGAATCTCAAAGACCCACTTCCAATATCTCAAAAATGGAAAACTTCAATTCTTCAAAGCTAAGGAAAATTTAGTCTCAATAGTCATAGTTCACTGTCAAAGATAGTAATTATCAAAACAACAACATATAAAACTAGAGGTTCAAAAATGTATTTATAGTCGCCAAAAATATGATGCGAAGGACAAATCGGCATAGTTAGTCGGGCTCGCCAATCGGCTCGGCGATTCCCCCTTTCGTCAGTTCCATCGCCTTTTTTCTTTGGCCTTCAGCTTCCTCAAGTTATGTAACTTTGGGCGATCCAACACTACATCACGGAACCACTCGACGACACGCCGACTACTTCTTTCTATCCCCAACTTGATTTACTCCTTCAGTGCTTGGCACACTGGAACTTTAGGTGATATGGTAACCATTCAACGACTAGTCAAAGGGACTTGGCAATCACCAGGCCTTCATTTCTTCCTTCTTTCAGCTCGCTTCGTTCCTTTTTGCAAATTAGTGTCCATGCTTTATTCCTCAATCCAAATACCTGGAAATCAAAGATTTTACATCAGTTATTGGCACAAAATAAGCATTTGAGGACACTAAATATATCCAAATAAAGCCCTAATGAGTCCAGATTGTGGACTCATCAAGGTTGTATGGATATTCAGATGCTGATTTTGGAGGTTGTACCACTACTAGGAGATCAACTACATGTTATAACATATACCTTTATGCAAATTGTATTTCTTAGACTTCCAAGAAATAGACCACAGTAGCTTGATCCAATGCTAATGAAGAGTATAGAGTAGTAGCCTCTACGTGCAATAGATATTACATGAATCATGTATCTACTTCATGATCTTGGGGTGTTCCTTCGATCTACTCCTATATTGTATTGTCATAACTTGAGTTCCTTGTACAAGAAAGATAATCCAGCAATGCATGCTAGAACCAAACATTTTGAATGGACTATCATTTTTTTGTGAGAACGTGGTCAGATGATAAATTCTTACTCGATTAGTGAGGTCTAAGGATCATCTATCTGACATTCATACCAAAGCATTGACAAAAAATGTCTTTTCTAGATTTTGCAGCAAGGTAGGAGTTAAAGTTCCTCCACTCACTAGCTTAAGTGGAAATTTTGAAGATGAAGGAAGCTGGTGATTGGAACATGTAAAAGGAATAGGTCCAAGGAAGATAATTGAGAGGTTTGCTTTTGTAGAGTTAGAGTCACACTAGGACTAGACTACTAAATCCTAACTTATGTATGACTAAGCTGATGTATCGCGTATGGGGCTAAAGTCAACTAGGATAAGGTGTTTTTGTTATAGTAATACTACTCATGTGAATAATATATTTGTATTCTTGTTGCTTTCCTAGTATAGCTAGTTTAGGACTCTTCTCCTATATAAGGAGCATGTACTCAACAGTTTTCATTATCAATAAAATCCTTAATTTCTATATACTTTACATGATATTTTTACATGCACGTTGTTGACACCCAATTTTTACCCTCCTTTCTTCCAATTCATTGTTTTCGAGCTTCCAAATTAATAATGTATAAAATTATCTTTCTCACAACTATTCTTACTACCACGACTATTTAGCATTACTTTTTTTATCATTATGTCACAGTTCTATAATTACTACTAAAATTGTATGTTTATTATTAAAATTATATTATCACTTTTTACACCTCTTTTCTTAAATAATCAATTATCGTCATCTTATTTTCAGTTTCGTATTTATTAAATAAATTATAATTCATATTCTTGTATCTCTATTTTATATAAGTGTAAAGTCGGAGTATTAAAGTTTTACTTACTTTATAATGTATTAATTATTAAGTTAGAAGCCCAAAGAAATATGAGGGACAAAGTTTTTTAGTTCTATTGGCCCAATCCCTTATATTTGTTGATATTGCAATTCAACCAATATGGCCCAAGAAAGAACCCCAATGTCCTACCTATCCACATCACTCATTCCTCTACTCCAGCGCCACAGAAGTGTCCATGTCAGTGCCACAACAGGCACCAATGGTCAAAACACACGCCTAGCACATGCCTCCCATACTCTTCTTACATGTCTTCCATGACCAACACACGTCTTCCACGTGTCACTCTCCTATTGCTTGGTCAATTCAAGATTAAAACCCTAAGATTCAAAATATCTTCCATTACCTATTTTACCTTTACTTACTCTAGCTAAAATTATCAAAATATCCTTAAAGCCCTTGAATGTCTTTCTCATTCTTCCAACTTTGAAAAGGATTTTTCATGTTACCTTAAAAAGAGAACAGCTAGCTGATAACGCTCAACTGCACTTCATCAAATTTTAAGTGTAGGCGGTCGCTAACAAGTATGAACCCAACTAAGAGTTTGTGTCGATCCCATAGGAAGTGATGCAGTAAAGAATTCGAACAAGAAGTGAAATCGTGTTCTAATCGTTTGTAGATGTTGGAGTTTCGTAACACTAAAGTAAATCATGAAGTTATAATGATTAATATCAAATGGGGGGAATTCAGGTAAACAATTTATGATTACTAAAAATGGAAGTAAAGATAGTATGGGAGTGTGATAAGTTGAATGCTAATTTCGCTTAATGGGTAATTACGAGTTACTTAGAGTTGTTGAACATCAGTGGGAAATCTAGGTTTTGAGTGCAATAGACATTTCTCAATCAACTATAGTGATTTAAGTGATTTCTTTCGAACCTCACAAGCGAAACACAATTGAACAACCCATAACCATAATCAATCCACTTCTTCGAGCTAGATTTGCAAAATTGCAAACAAACCCACTTTCTCAAGCTAGATTCAAAACAATGTAATCAAAGTGGTCATCAACTACTAATTCGATTCTAACACTTCTTTGTCAAGCAAGTATCGGTTCAAAGCTAGAATTTCATTTGCAACTGCAATTCATCAATTAATTGAGCCCACATCAAATCAACAATAAAATTGCTAACCCACAAAACCGATTAGCTAATTAGCAAATTCAACTACATAATCACACCCAAAGCTTTGGCTACGATCCACAAGTCTCCAAATACCCATATTAAAGCTAAAAGTCTCAGAATCTATAAATACTTCCTAAAAAGTTTAAAAAGACCAAAAACCTAACAATGAAAAATGGGGGAATGTTTTACAATTGTTCTGAACTCTCCTCTTCTTTTTAAAAAATAGCATTTATACTTTCCTAGAATTTCAACATCGGAGTCACTCAGCAAAGTAAGTCGAGCTCACCGACCTGATTGGTGATGCACCGAGTGCTCCTTCTCTCGCCCTTTTGGCATGGCTTTTCACCAACTCCTTTATTTCACCTTTGGTAATTGAAACCGGCATAGCTGATCACTTTGATGTGTTGCAAAACTATTGTCTTGCTCGCCGTATTAGTCTTGTTTATGGGCTTGCATGCTGGAACTTTAGACGAGTTGAAGGTCCACTCAGTGACTCATCGAATGGCTTTGGCAAGACCTAACTTTGCTTTCTTCAACTTCTTCAGCTTTTTTCACTCTATTTGCCTCGTAGTGTCCTTGCCTTGCTCGTTTGCCTTCATTGTTCTATATTGACATTTTAACATGAGTTATGAGCATAAAATAGGCATTGAGGACATTAATTTCCCAAATATCAAGCCCTAAATGTGTAAAAATCCCCGAATCATCAATACTCCCAACTTAAACATTTTCTTTTCCTCAAGTAAAACACAAGAACAATCAGTTCAGCAGAGATGTCTACAAATAGTGCTACTTGAGACTCAAAGTAAATGCACACAAGGTTCAATTTTCACAAGCAATGTTCAATTATGCACTAAAAGTTTCAAACTGTGACTAGCCATCATCAAATAGAAATCAAGCTCACAATGCTTACTTTAAATGCAAATTCAATCTCAACAAGAGTATTCGAATGCCCTCACATGAAGAAAGCTTCCAAGCCCACGCAAAATATATCAAAGATTATGACTTATTGAATAAAAATCAACTCTCACACTTTCAATGATGAATACATGTATGACTCTACCTATATTCTTGCCCGTATTTTCCAATCAACGTATCATTCGGCTCAATTTAGATCACAGAGGTCTTTCAAGGCTTGTAATGGGGCTGAGTGTAAAGGTCTGATCATTTTGCCGTAGTGAATTTTACCTTTATGAAGAATGGCTTGCATTTTACCTTTTCTCCTTTTCTTTCACTCTTTTAATTTTCACAATACACCCTAAGTCTCTTCGAACACTAAAAATTCTTCTTGTATGGCTCATTGGACACCCTTTTCTTTCCATCCATGCACAAATTGCAAAGTTTTATTCCCATTTTTTTCTTTTGCTTTTCTCTTGTTTTTCATTTTTTTTATATGGAGGGGTTCAATTTTTTTTTTCACACAATTCTTTAAGGGTGAATTTAACAAACTTCTTGCTCAATTTCTCTCCTCAATCTTCACCACACCCCCAACTAGGCTTTTTGCTATTCAAACGAACCAAGGCTTCATGAAAATTTTAGGTGTGGAGGAAAGAGGCCGAATGTGTTCATATTTCATACGAAAAAAAGGTTAGGCTCAAATGGTGCCAAGCTAGGTTCACACTCTCATGAAGTGGTCACAACGAGGTATAATAGCAACTTGGTTCACTCTCAAATATTTGTGCCTAACATCATCTCTTTCATTCACCAATGCTAGGCAATTGGACCAACGGGGCATGTTTTGGGTATCACCAAGCACGTGTTTCAAGAAAATCTCACCACACAAGGCATTCAACACAATCATCGATCATAACTCTACAAGTGAAGCTTGTGTGGATTGATCATCACAAGACTCATTACAACAATATACTAGTCACAACAAGATGCTAAGAGTACACACATGACCAATGCTACTCAAATTTGTCTCATTGGACTTGCACAAACATATCGTTCAATCAAGATCATTTGTCAAGTCATCATTATTGATCCCAACTAATACTCAAATATGCAAGAGAACAACCACAATATTCAAAACATCAGAAATAAGGAGGTGGATAAAAAATCACCTTCAAACTTAAAAACCAATACCCACATTAACGATAACAAACGAGAAGATTCGAGCACATTAAACGAAAAGTCATCCAAACCCAAATAAATATAACCCGAGGGTGTAGGTTTAAAGATACACACACCTCACCAAAAATACAAAACAGTGTCCTCAATGTCAAGATCCCCTTGTCAAGCTAGGTCTGAGGTGAATGTTGCATATCAAGAGCTCTCTCAGTATGGTCATCAATGCCCGGCTCATCTCCACCAGTAAATTGTGCTCCACTAGAACCAACCATCAAGGTATCCCGGAGTGAAGCCTCCATCATAGTCTGCACCATCGCTCCCTCAAAATCCTTGAGATCATCATATACAGTAGCCTCATGGGTCCCCAACTCCTCCTCATCTATATTAGGAGTGTCTGAATCATCACCCTCTGGAAAATCCATTACCCTATAGCACAAATGTCGATGGATTTGAGGTCATCCACATCTCGTCTCAAACCAGCCACCTCAGCCTTCAAGGTTTTCACATCCCTAAACTATTGGATGCCCTGCTCACATGCCTCAACTCGCAAAGTGAGTGCACCTAATGCCATCTGGTGAGCTGTAATCATCTGTCTCTACTCTCGCAGCTCATCCTGAATGGGGAAAGGGTAGCATCAATGGCCCGTTCAATCAACCCCCGGGATAGCTGCCTCAACGCGAGAGATATGAACATCGGTTGAATGGGTTAGGTGGCCCATTCTATGTAACATAGTCTATGTCAAATGAGGGTGTGAATCTGTGGGAGCACATGTTGTAGGGGTAGATATAGTAGGAGCATATGATTTTGGTGTACCTGAAGACTCACTTGCATTAGTGGAAGGAGTAGTGTCTGCCTCCACGTGTCTACATCAACAACAGGAGATGTGTAGACCGTTGTTGTCATCTTCCGCTCAGCCTCATCCCTGGTATACTCAGCCTCGATCCTCTGGATGATAGTAGAGGAAGTGGTTGTCACTTCCACATTCGTCTTTTCCAGAAAGGGTACTCTAGCTCACCGGTATAACTCAGGGATCAACACCGGGAATGGAAGCAATGTCAGGCTCTTCTTGGACCTCATGAACATCTCTTGCTTAATAATAATCCCAAGATTCAATCTATCCTGGTCAATAATAGATCTCAATAAAGTTGGCATCAATGTGGTGCTAATTAATCTGAACCAATACCTCACAACTACAATTATGTCCTTCTTAATCTGGACCCCTAGCTCAACCCACAGTAGTGTAATGTTAGAAATCAAGGGAACCAACCATTCCCTTAAGATCAACGAGGGTTTTCTTTTGAATCTTATATGCCAAGAAATGTATCATATTAACTGTGCACCACAACATCTCATTTATGTCTGAACTTTTGCACTACACCTTTTTACATTAAACCATCAATAGGAAAAAATGAACATGCCTTCTTCTTGCCTTTTGGGATAAGGTTCTAGTACTCTTCATAGAATTCTCGAACCCAAGAAGGTATATAAAAGCCTCGAGGCTGTGTAAACCTCTCTGATAGCTTAAACCAAATGGTGTCCCACACAACAAGATACCGTTCCACTACGCCATAAATGGACAATCTCTTCTCTTACAAAATGGTTCTCAACCCGGCCGCCTTTAACCTATTCATCGAACGTGGCAGAGGTGCCTGTATCAGGGGCACTAGTTGTGCCTGCTCAGTAACCTACGCTAGAGGTGGAGTAGGTGGTGGATTGGCTGAGAGTCTAGCGGGATCATGTAGCGCTTTGAAGCGTAATTCATCCTATCTCTGCATTAGGGTCTGATCATCTGCCAACTCAGAATCATAAACCGAAGAACTACCTCCAGAATCTCCCTCACAGTCAGACTCAGATTTGGTAAAGTGGGTGGAGTAGACACCCATGCTATCAGAGTTAGAACTCCTCAAGCTCGGCTCCACCGGTCGCTTTCCTTTCCTGTACCATTTCCCCTGTCGGAGGAAGTTTGGCTCGTGAAGGTCTTAGACGGGCAACCTCCGTGGAAATGACCACCCCTTTTGCTTTCATTCGGGGTGGTTGATTCTTCTGAGGGACTTTGGCCCTAGCAATATTTGCACAACAACACTAATCGAACTGATGCAATTGCAAAGAGTTAGTGAAATCTCAAAATAGGAAGTTGATGAAAAACTCGCCCAACAGTTTGGCGACTCGCCAAAATCATTCACTAAGCCTTAGGTGTCACGACCCAAGGGTACCCCCTAGATGTAACAAGGTGTATAAAACCCCGAGAGGCCTCACACAATCCACTTAGCATATCATAACATAAAGTAATAGAAAAGTCTTTTAAAACATTTCAACCAATCAAAGTATTTAATAAAATGAGTTGAAGTCTAACAACATTGTCTCAACCCAATTAACATAAGAGATAAGATCTTGGGACGCAGCCCATACAATCGTGCAATGTGAAAATAAATACATAAAAGAGATAAAAGGGGTGATCCAATCCTTGAATACAATGAGGACTCACCAAAGCTTCACTTCCTTGATCAACTAACAACCTAGCCACAAATGTGTGAATCAGGAGCATCAGACCCTACATTTTGATAAGAAATGTAGGCAAGAGTATGCATTAGTACAAGAATGTACTATTTAAGATAGCTTGCATAAACAACATAAGCATAAGCATTAGTCATCATAATAAATACGACATAAGCATAACCAAGACATAATAAGCATCATAATGAAAGAGGAATACTTCCTTAAGTAACCTCACTTATCCTTAGCCAAGACTTAGGGCATCCGCCTCTAGTCAAGCTTACATCATGGAAGGCATATCTACCAAAAATCCAAGCAAATCAACATCATAACATGATCACATTATTCATACTTACTTTTAAAGACATGGGGATTTGCCTCTATGACTATCTTATAAAGGCTAATAGGTATTCGCCTCTTGCCTAACTTACTTTAAGCTCATGGGTACTCGCCTCCACAATAACATCATATGACACACGTACTCGCCTCCACATCATTTCATAAGGATCATGGGTAATCTCTTCCATGTCCATTCATGATAATAGGAACGTGGGGAATCACCTCTTGTTCAATTCTAAGGAGTATGGGAAATCACCTCATATCGTTAATGGAGGCCATGGGTAGTCACTTCTAACCTCATTATTTATTAAGCATTTTAGTCTCGATTCACTTTAGATGAGCAATACTTTCAACCTAGAATCATTTATTTGATTAAACCTTTTACATTCATTGAATCATTCTTATCAATTCATTATGGGAAGTATCCATTCCACATCATAACATTAACAATCAATTATTCATAGTCTAGGCTTTATTCTCAAAGCACTACATCTCATGATCATCTTACATGTTTTAATCTCAAGTAATTCTAATCATAATTCATCAATCCTAAAAGGAGATATCTAACCCACAAAGTTTCCATTCATGGCACCAACCCGAATCATATCAACCGTAGGATCATATGATAGGCATGGGTACATGTAATTCAATCCTAAAAACATGTAATCCTACCAATTCAATTATAAACAATCATAATCCAAATTGGATCAACATTCATCATAATGGACATTATTGGAAGAAACCCTAACTAGAATTAGGGAAATATTTTTTCAAATTGTGGAATTCTAGGGGACTCCATAGGGGAAAGGATCACATGGATGAAAAGCCATCATACATTAGTCACAAAGCCCACAAAATCTTGAAGACTGGGAGACTTGATCTTGACCTAGCTTCAATCTCTTCTTTCTTCTTCTACCTTCTAGAGAGAGAATATTTGAGAGCGACTTTGGGTTTTCTTTTGGGAATCTAGAGAATGACTTAATTGAGTGAGTTTAGGGGTCTAAAATAAGTAACAGGTGGTCTAGGTTTAGGCAATATGACACCGCTTATATTTAATGAAAATCGTAAAAGACCCATGTTCCCCTAAAATAACTACAGGCTCTCGATCCACGAACCCACCTACGATCTGTGGCTTACACCATAGGTCGTGGTTGGCCCTACGTGGAAAATACCTAGAAGGCCTAAAAAGTTGCTACTTTACCTCTTTCGAATCTGGGGTGTTAACTTAGGGAACTCTCCAAAAATCTCATAACAAAAATTCAAAGAGATCAGAACAAGTAGGCGAGGTTCAAAAACAATCAGCGACATGTCAAACTAGATTGGCGAGCTAAAAGTAGCTCGTCAAATTTCACAAAAAGATTCTCAAAAATCTACGTTGAAAAAGGAGATAACTAGGGCATTCGGCAAGCACAGGCATATTGCCGAATGTTACAGAGTCTAACAACTAATTTTTAGAGCAATAGGGTGACGCGAAGGGTCCGTTGGTGAAGCACTGAATCAATCGGCGAGCTCGACTAAGCTCGTCAAATGACACTCGTGCTAGATTTTTACCCCGACCCCCAATTTTCAATTCCCAGCCAACAAGAACCAAATTAAAGCACTATTCTATTCAATTAACACCTAGCATATTTCATTACAAACCATGGGGTACTCAGACTTCCCCTAATTTATCTAAAATCAACCAATCAACGTGTTTTGACCTTAATAACAACGTGTTTTTGACCTTAATCACATAACAAAAATTCAAAGAGATCAGAACAAGTAGGCGAGGTTCAAAAACAATCAGCGACATGTCGAACTAGATTGGCGAGCTAAAAGTAGCTCGTCAAATTTCACAAAAAGATTCTCAAAAATCTACGTTGAAAAAGGAGATAACAAGGGCATTCGGCGAGCACAGGCATATTGCCGAATGTTACAGAGTCTAACAACTAATTTTTAGAGCAATAGGGCGACGCGAAGGGTCCGTTGGTGAAGCACTGAATCAATCCGCGAGCTCGACTAAGCTCGTCGAATGACACTCGTGCTAGATTTTTACCCCAACCCCCAATTTTCAATTCCCAGCCTACAAGAACCAAATTAAAGCACTATTCTATTCAATTAACACCTAGCATATTTCATTACAAACCTTGGGGTACTCAGACTTCCCCTAATTTATCTAAAATCAACCAATCAACGTGTTTTGACCTTAATAACAACGTCACCCGATCTAAATTGCAGGCTTAGCAAATTTATAATCTATATTATATAATATGTATATTCTTTCTAATGATTGGTTAATCTATTGCCAATCATACATATTGTTACACATCATTAAAAGCTTACCCCTGGAGCTTTATAAATTTAAGAACATGAAGTGTTTTCAACTCCAATATTCCATTCTGATTTATTTATTTTCTCCCCCAATAATATATAATAATAATAATAATAATAATAATAATAGACAATCAACATACACCATGTAAGATTTGGCGTGATGGATGGATTTACCTGAAGCTTGTTAGCCCAAGATGAGAAAATTCTGTCCGTTAGCCGCAATGGTTTCTCTTTTCGTTCCTGAATTATGTCAGAAATTGTCAAACCTCAATTAACTTATTCTAATATATGGGCCAAGTGACATAGGGTATTAAATCAATTATGGACTTAACCCATTAATCACAAACTAAAATAATTATCTAAAAACTACCCATCAATTGTTTAACTATAGTTAAGCGAATAGTTCAAAATTCTCAAACCCACTTCACCAACTAATCAGGAATACTCGGGACAACTATCGGGATGGGTAAAACGATAATTTTGGTGAAAATTTTAAAAATGATCGTCTGGGTCATTATATTATCCACCACTAAAACCCATGTTTGTCCCCGAACATAAAGAAGAAGGAAGGAAACTGACATTACTAGAAGCTTGAGGTATAATTTTCAGAGTTATTATTTATCTCTCTAAGTGAGCTCATCCTTAAGACCATTCCATCAAGAGCAACTACTAAAACCTGAACTTTCGAATCAAAATTTGGAAGATCTACAAATTGGGAGTGATTATCAAGCCAAAACTAACCCATGAACCCAATCTAAACTGAAACCCACTTGACCTTAACACAGCCATCATGACTAAACTTTTCTCGCATAACCAAGATAACATTTTGAATCAATATCGACTACAACTAGAAGCGAACTTGAACAAACAACCACACACTCATAATACATAAGCCATCACATATCTTATCAAGATTTCCTTTACACGAGCTTAAGGTATAAATATATGATCTTTAGACATTGGGTACTCATCACGGGAGAAACAAACTTATCTAACCGAAAGAAAGAAATGATCAAGTAACCACCTAGCAAATGATACACCTAAGCATACAGAATCTCTAACAACGCTATGAAAAATGCTAAATCAGTAGCTATGATTATAAACAACACTTAAGACTAGTACAACTAGACCCAATGGTCTCTACATTCAACCACACATAATTGGAACATGACCTCAACAACTAGATGAATATTAAAACTATCAGATAACTGCAAATACTCATGGTAGCTCTTCTATAAATTCTCATAAGCAAAGTTGTGCGTGTAGAACTACTGGTATATTTCATCTATCTCAAACAACACCAACTCTATCATAATTGAATTGACCAAGCCTGTCCAAGGATCCTACTCTATCAAGAGGACATAAGAGGATCGGTACATTCGATCCACCACTAGGGATTCACCCATAGATATAGAAACACACGTGAGCATATACAACAAATTATAGTCCAAATCATGTCTGAAATGAAGTAGGTGGGTCACATATGATTATACGGAACCAAAATTGAATAACACAATATACTCCCTCCATAGTGCCTGTATCAAACATTTCCATTCATATGACTCCATCTCTTTGATTTTTAGCCACCCACAATCATCTAGTCTGATCCCCGTTATAATCTTACACATACTTGATTTATCAAACCTCACATACTTCTCACAATACTCCATTGAAGCCAACACTCTTAATACCAACAAACATCATCACCACACCATTCATTTACCTTACTCTTAAACTGTCACTAGTATCAAACTCTTCCTAGCAAACACATGGTCACCTCCAAATTTTTTGATTATGGCTCCCTCTCTTTCCATTTATGTATCTCATGATTTATGGGTCACACCCAAGGATGATAAAACTAATTTTAAATCTGAAAGCACTTTCTCATCTAGGTAAAGCTATTGAATCACACCTAATTTCAACTCCACACAATCTTTCACATGCCAACTTTCATTTAGCATTCAACTTACCATATACATCATGTCAAAACATAGAGAAATTCTTGACCACCTTGATAATTTTGTATACTATGAGCACATAACCTTTATTTACCATTAAGTGTTTATGTAATGCATCACAATAATATGTGTAGTCTCATTTAGCAGAGTAGTTTCAATCCACTCGAAATCTTCAATAACCATGTAGAACTGTAAGTCCATATTTATGCATTCATAAGTCACCTGCCATAATTTGAACAATCTAGCCCCACATAAAAATGCAAAATCTTCAACACCTCACTGTGGTCACCCAAACCAAAATCCTATCTTCATAAAAATTAATAATAAACCCCTAGTAAGTATGTGCCGAACCAGTTCACTTTTCGATAGTCATATCTTAACTCATAGGCAAAAAATCCTACAACCTTCAACTCGAATCAAGGGTCTATACGAGAGGTCTTATTATTGTTTCACCTTTCTTAAATTCTTTCCATGAAGCAATTTTCAGATACCTGAACTCTTCAATACACCAAACTCTAGTTTCTTTCGCTCACTCGCTTACCAATCTTATCCTTTTTACCAACAACCCATTACATTTTACCTTATACTCTAAACCAAAAATGTAAAGTGAAATCCTTCCTTACGTCCTTTAACAATCAAACGTACCAAACTTTATGACCCAAACTATGCACAAGTCCGTCGAAATCCTCAGTAAACGATACGATCAATCATTTTTACCTTACCAATTCATTCCTTGACAAAGCAAACTACCACAAATTTAGATATCACGACCCAGGGGTACACCCTTGATGTACCATGGCGTACTTGACCTCGAAGGGGTTTCATAAAAGCCCTTAGCATATCATAAACATAAGATACTAGAAATGTGCAGAATTTTAAAATATTTTTCATACAATCAAAGTCTTTATAAAACAAAGTGGAAGTCTTACTACACTTTCGTCTCAAACCAACTACTAAAATACTTTGAATAAATCTTGGGAAAATCCCATACAGTAGTCTCAAAAACATAAAGAAAGACACAAAAGGAAATGGTGGCTTTTTCATTGAAGCTAAGAGGAATCACCAAGTCTTCAACTCCTTGCATATCTAGAAACCTATCTCTAAGAATAGAACTCAAATATCCAAACCCTACATTTGATGAGAATGTAGGCAAAAGTATGCATTAGTAGAAAATGTACTTAATATGTTAGCTAGCAAATCATCATAAGAGCATAACAAAAGTTAAGCTTAGCCAATCTAATACATAGGTCATAAGCATAAGAGACAATAACATAATCATAAGCATAATCTCCAACATAGGCATAACATGGGCATAAGTCAACATAAGGCATAATACAACAACATAGGAAATATCACATATTCATAAGCTTAGTCCATACTCCATTCCTCTTTACATAGGAGAACCCTCATAAGTAACCTTCAAGTTATACTTGTGCAATGCATAGAAGAGACCCCATAATCCCATCTAGGCTAAGTGTCACTTTTAGGCCATCATACCTCTTTATCATATTTGATCTTATCCTTTAGCTTACTTCTCATAGAGAAGGGAATCTCTCACCTTTAGTCAATCATAGAATGGAATGGCCTTTCAAGCTACAATCCAAACTAAGCATACATCATAAGCATAATCCTACATAGATCATCATAGCATAGAAGGAATATACAACAGATACCCTCAAAGCATGAATAAGATCCCATACTCTCATCCAAACTAAGTAAAGCTTCTTAAGTAACCATCATTCATAATTCATATTCTTGTTCATATTACTATCTTATTGGGGACATAAGCCTTAACCGACATAGACCATGTGAGCTAAAATGGAATCCGGTGTCTACCCCACACCGAAAAGAGGTTATTCTACTTTCTGAGGGTAGAACCATACTCTTAGCATATGTGGATCCAATAGCTAAGTAACTTATGTGGGCACAGAGTTATGTGATAAGGAGATTGCTACGAGAAACACGGACTCAAGTAAGGTAAAAGGTTTCCATCTCATGAGATACATATTTTGGGAACCCGAACTCAACTAAGGTAGAAGGAACCCTTTGGGAAAGCCGGACTCAACTAGTGTAAAAGCTTCCATCTCGTATTCATTTCCACTCGGTGTTAGGCATTATGTCCCATTGAGTTCACATTAAGTCTTGACTTAAGTTCATATTTGTGGAAGAATGTCTTGACACTCAATCCAACATAACTTATACTAAAGCTCATAGATTCGTTAGGTGAGACTAGTCTTCCAACCTTAGAATCACTATATGTGATAAACCTTTCACATCATATCAGATTCATGCCTAAGTGTGTCTATGAGAATAATCTTTCAACAACATAACAACTAGGTCATAAGCATATTCACTTTACTCTCAAAGTGTTTCTAAAACATGTACGAAACTCCATAAAACATGCATAATAGCATATCTTGCCCTTTCAAGGGTCAAAGCTCATATTAAATAAATACATATAGAATGACTACATTAGACATGGATATATTCATAATTCAAGTAGTTCAATTACTACGTGAATAATCTCATACTTCACCTCCTTAAGGTTCAAAGCCTACTTTAAATCTTCACACCTAGGGTCCATGCACTAACATGGAGATCATCCCAACTCATGTGATTCTATCACTCTATGCATCCAATCATTCATGAGTTTTACATAAATATCTTTTATCACAATTCTATTAATTAGCCTTCTGTTCTCATATAGATTTTACTCTCTAAGCCTTGGCATCCATAGTTCGTCATATTAGCTTTACCCTAAAAGCTCTAATGAACATCATTCATGACTACAAGTCTTACTCTCAAATCTTTATTTCTTACTATCATCATACATATCTTGATTTCAAGGCATTCTAATCACATTCTTCATTATTAGATGATTCTAGTCATAAATCATCATAAAGATTCAACTTCAATCTTTACTAGTCTTGATCAATTATAACTACTATAACGTAATTCAATTCATGTTTACATGTTTCTATTCTTGTACAATTACTACTCATAACATCAATCCCAGAAATCACCTACGAATCCTAAATTTCACCTTTCATGGCATAAACCCACATAATATCAATTTCATCAATTTGACTAGGGTTAACCATGAAAAACATATAATATCATTATAATATCATAATTCAATTCTAAAACAATGATAAACAACTACTATCCACTCAATTGGAATCATACTCAACACTACCCACAACATAGGAAGAAACCCTAGCTAGAATTGGGTTTTATCTTCACAATTGGGGGAAATATAGGGGGGTCTATGGATAGAAGAATCCATAGATAAATAAGATAACATACCTTGGATATAAATCCATCACAAAAGCTTGCAACAATGGAGGAATTTGACATAGCTTTCTTCTCTTCTTCTTCTTCTTTTAGAGAGAAAATTTCTTGAGGGAATTGGGTTTGTTTTGGGATCTTGGAAGAATGACTTAATTGATTTATTTTAGGGGTCTATTAGGTTTATATAGGTGGTCTAATTACTAATAAAATGACACCACTTAACCCCTAACTAATAATGAATTAACCCCTAAGTCCCCAACTTAAAACAACTTGACCCCAAAACTTCCTCACCCACAAGACCCGGACCCACGGACCATGGGTGGGTCTACGGACCGTAATTGTCCTTCGTGGGTGGTCGCGTGGAACTTAAACTAGAACCCTTTGACCCACGACCATCTCCCAAGGGGCATGGGTCCCCATCGTGAGTGGGCTGTTTTTTGACAGCTTTTGGGGCTTTTTTTTGGGTCCTCCTCAAGGACCCCTTGGTTGGTCCTTGGGGGGTCGTACCTTGAAGTTTAACTCCTGAACTCCTTATTCTACGTTTGGAAAGCCAATTCTACAACTCTGACCCCTACATAAAGCTCTAGAACCCTTACGTTAGGCTCTAGTTAAGTCTACAAATTTCATGAATGTTACAATATCTCCCCCTTGGGATCATTCGTCCTCGAATGACGATTCTAAACACTTCCTAAATGATACAACTCTAGACTAGCAGCCCACCATGCATGCAACTCATCTAAATGCACATGAACAAGTAGGAAAATTTCAATTCCAAGCTAAACATATTCAATGCCATACAAGGGAGTAGGAACTACATCTAATAACCTAAAATGTATGAAATTTCATCATTTCTAGTCATGTTCAAGGAGGAACTTCCATCTCCTAGTCATAACATGCTCAACATACACTCATAGAGCTCATATACAATTTACTCTCAAAAATCATTTCATTCAAGGAGGAATCTGTCAACTCCAAACTAAGGCATGTTATATATTAATCTCATGAAGTCAAATAGATAATTCACACTCAATGCACTACAACATGAGGAAAATCAATCATATAAAACTCATTTTCTTTTAAAAATAAAAATAAATTTTAATGAGCATGCATCACATAAGGAATTCATGGAAACATACAAATCGCACATGACTTCACATAAAAAGCAATTCATGAAGAACTTATAATCTTAAGATCTTAATGCTAAAGGAGGAATACAACGAAAAAGGATGAGGATATCGAGATTTCTCATTAGCCCTAGGCCTTCCAAGTAGCACCCTCAACTGAAACCCTTACTAAAAGATCACTCCTCAACATTTTCATGGAAATAACATCCTCGTTCTTCTATTTCTTAACTTGCCGGTCTAAGATCCCAATCGGTACTTCTAAATCAGAGAGGTTCTCTTGAAGTAACTCTAGCTCACAAGCAACCTCTCCAACATTACTCAAGATCTCATATGAGCCTATAAAAGAAGGACTAAACTTCCCAAAACTTACTACACCTCTCAAGGTGAGAATTTCAAGCCAACCCAAATCATGGATATCAAGAACACTCAATGACCTTGCTATCTAAGCACATCATCTCCCCCTTGGGAGTAAGCCTATACGAACTCTTCTAAGCCTCATTTCATTCAACTCTATGGTCAGAGAAAGTCATCACTAAACTTTCACATCCATCACACAAGATGATTCTAAACCATGGTGAATTACACCTCTACCCTTCTTAGAGGAGTCTACTCACTCAACACATTAGGCATTAATTAAACACCCTATTCACCAAATTTATCCATTTACCTTAAAACTTATCATGACTAAGTCGAGTTCTACCATCAAATACACATAACCATAATGCAACCCATTTATATTAAAGGTAACATCAAAGTCTGTCATATCAAGTCTATCAAGTCACAAAAGACAAGAAACACCGGAATCTAAATAAGCATAAAACACATACCGGGAGCAACATTCGGAGGACACTCTTTTTCACCTCTAGCTTGGAGGGCATGAAACCTAATTTTCTTTGGAGCATTCGCACCCGAACCACTTGGACCAGATGAAGGGTAGGGTTGAGACCTACGACGACTATCCCCTTTATTTCAAGCAACCGTAATGCAATGCCTTATCTTGTGGCCCAACTAACCACAACCAAAACAAACATTGGAACATGTTAGGAATTTACCCACATGTCTCCTATCACACCTAGAACAAAAGGGCCATAGGGACTCACTACTAATTCCGGGTGGCTTAGGGTTAGACACCTTGCCTTTACTATTCTTAGGAGCATTGGAGTAATCTTGTCTTGAGGACCTCACATGAGAGAAATCACAATCCTCATTTCTAGACCTCTTTTTCTTCCTCAACCTCTCTTCAAGTTTCTCTTTCTCAATATAAGATGAGAAATATTCATATCATGATCAAGCATGGCCGCACGACATTTTTTATCTACTAAATCGGACACACCCGACAAAAACATACTCATTCCCGACCTAGGATCGGACACTAGAATTGGAGCATACTTAGACAATTGGGTGAACCTCAATGAATATTCCTTAACACTCATACCACCTTACCTAAGGTTAATGAACTCAAGCACTAAAGCTTCTCTCATCTCTAAAGGGAAGAGCCTATCTAGAAAGGCACTCTTGAACTCTTCCCACTCTATAGGACCATTCCTACCAGTTAGCCTTTTTCCAGTTATTAAACCAAACTTGAGCAACTCCTTTGAGTTGATAAGAAGCCAACTCTCCCTTCTCTAGCAGAGTTACTATCACAAAGTCCAACACCTTAGAGACCTCTTCTATTAACTCTTGAGGATTTTCCTCCATCTTTGACCCGTAAATTTCCGGAGTTTCTATCCCAGCCTAAGTCAACAGTTGAAAGCCCAACCTAAGCTTCTCATTAGTCACTTTCTCTTCAAAAAGGTCTATTGGAGCTTGTGGAGGAATTTCTCAATCCACATTGTCTTCCTCATTCCTTCTAACATTAGCCCTTGTAGTAGTCATATCGTGAAAACCAATGGGCACGAATTAGGAGAAAGACCTAATAGAGTAAAACTCTATGGCACGACTTAGAGAATAAAGAAGTGAGATTTCCTAAACATCCAATAGCTTATTATTCATAAATGTGGCGCCCTCCATATTTATGAACACGACTCTACTAAACGTGGTTTGAGACATCCTAGAACCATTCTAAACCGTGTGCTCTGATTACCATGTTTGTCACGACCCAGGGGTACACCCTGGATGTAACATGGCGTACTTGACCCCGAAGGGATCTCATACAAGCCCTTAGCATATCATAAACATAAGATACTAGAAAAGTGTGGAATTTTAAAACATTTTTCATATAATCAAAGTCTTTATAAAACGAAGCGGAAGTCTACCACACTTTTGTCTCAAACCAACTACTACAATACTTTGAATAAATATTGGGACAAAGCCCATAGAATAGTCTCAAAATCATAAAGACAGACACAAAAGGAAATGGTGGCTTTATCCTCAAAGCTATGAGGACTCATCAAGTCTTCAACTCCTTGCACTTGTAGAAACCTATCTCCAAGAATATAACTCAAATCTCCGAATCCTACATTTGATGACAATGTAGGCAAAAGTATGCATTAGTACAAAATGTACTATATATGTTAGTTAGCAAAACATCATAAGAGCATAACACAAGTGTTAGAGAATCTAATACATAAGTCATAAACAAATAAATAAAAAGAAAAACTATAACCTAGAAGGATAGTTAATTTCTAAGTCCCCGGCAGCAGCGCCAAAAACTTGTTGCTCCCAATTGCACACGCAAGTGTACGCGGTCGCGCAAGTAATATAGTGGCTCTTAAAAGAACCAAATTATCGAACCCAAAGAACTTGTCAATTAACTATTTTTACTAAATTATACTGATCTAATTATTTATTTAAGAGAGCCAAAAGAGAAGAATGGAAGAACAAAATAATAAAATTACTTACAATAGTTGGAAAATCTCAGGGCTGCATTATGTATTGGATTTCATGTATCATACTTTTTTGCTTAGAACTTATTTCAGATGTCAAGTTACTGGTTTATAGGGTTGATGATATGATCCGGGTTATACGCCTCTCGTCGTTTACCCCAGTTAGCTAACTAACTATATCGTTGAGCGGGGATAAATAGACTAACTGGCGAGCATTTATATTTCATCTTATTTCGTAACCAAGCAAGGTGTTCGTCTGGGCATCAGTCCTGAACACTAATCACCTCAATCTAATGGGTGGACTGAGCTCTCTATAATCTCTGGTCTATCTAACCCCTCCTCTCTCGATTTTAAGATTAGATAATAGATTTATCTCATAGTGATCAAGCCAAAATACTAAAACAAGAATATAGAAGTAACTTATAATGACAACCAAGAATTAATTCAATAACCTTAAATAATCAACATTCAATCCGTAGCTACAGCCCCAGAACTAGGGCTTTAGCCACTAATAACTAGGAACAGAAAGAAGAAGAAAAGAACCCTAAAAAGTATTGACAACTTTTTACTTGATGCCCTATGATTAATTCCCCAATAATTATTTCTATAGACTATTTATAGATGTAGAGAACCTTAAATAAAATAACTGAGTCCAAATGAAATTGGGAACCAAAACCAAAATGGAATTGAATTCCTATTTCATGGAGGACAGTAACCACCTCATAAATCTGCCGCTATTGTTGTATTCAACTGCTGCCACCTGGTAGCAAAGATTCTTGGATTTTCGTTGCAACTAAGTGCACTTAAAATATTTATATATTATAATATTGAATTTAATCCATTAAGCTGCCTGTTTGATTTCCTTCTTCAACCTTTCATCTTTAATTCGTTTTAGCTCCAAACTTCTTATTTTTCCACCAATTTAATCCTAAAAATAAAATACACAATTTAGCACAATTCATAAAATTCATACTCAAAAAGGGTAAATATAAATAATAACTTTGAGACAAATAATGATTGAAAATATGTATTTTTGGCCTCACATCAATAAGCATAAGAGACAATAACATAATCATAAGCATAATTTCCAACATAGGCATAACATGAGCATAAGTCAACATAAGGCATAATCCAACAATATTGGAAATACCACATATTAATAAGCTTAGTCCATACTCCATTCCTCTTAATATAGGAGAACCCTCATGAGTAACCTTCAAGTTATACTTGTGCAATTCATAGAAGAGACCCCATCATCCCATCTAGGCTAAGTGTCACTTTTAGGCCATTATACCTCTTTATCATATTTGATCTTATCCTTTAGCTTACTTCTCATAGACAAGGGAATCTTTTACCTTTAGTCAATCATAGCATGGAAAGGCCTTTCAAGCTACTCATACATCATAAGCATAATCACTACATAGATCATCATAACATAAAAGAAACATACCATAGATACCCTCAAAGTATACTAGTGCAATGCATGAATAAGATCCCATACTCTCATCCAAACTAAGTGAAGCTTCTTAAGTAACCGTAGTTCATAATTCATATTTTTGTTCATATTACTATCTTATTGGGGACATAAGCCCTAAGCAACATAGACCATGTGAGCTAACATGGAATTCGGTGTCTACCCAACACCGAAAGAGGGTTATTCTACTTATCGAGGGTAGAACCATACTCTTAGCATAGGTGGATCCAATAGCTAAGTAACCTATGTGGGCACATAGTTATGGGATAAGGAAATTTCTACTAGAAACCCGGACTCAACTAAGGTAGAAGGTTTCCATCACAAAATACATATTTTGGGAACCCGGACTCAACTAAGGTAGAAGGAACCCATTTGGAAAGCCGGACTCAACTAGTGTAAAAGCTTTCATTTGGAAGCCAAACTCAACTAGTGTAAAAGCTTCCATCTCATATTCATATCCACTCGGTGCGAGGCATTAAGTCGCATTGAGTTCACATTAAGACTTGACTTAAGTTCATATTTGTGGAAGAATGTCTTGATACTCAATCCAACATAACTCATACTAAATCTCATAGATTCGTTAGGTGAGACTAGTCTTCCAACCTTAGAATCACTATATGTGACAAACCTTTCACATCATATCAAATTCATGCCTAAGTGTGTATATGAGAATAATCTTTCAACAACACAACAACTAGGTCATGAGCATATTCACTTTACTCTCAAAGTGTTTCTAAAGCATGTACTAAACTCCATAAAACATGCATAATATCATATCTTGCCCTTTCATGGGTCATATCTCATATTAAATCAACACATCTAGAATGACTACATTGGAAATGGATACATTCATAATTCAAGTAGTTAAATTACTACATGCATAATCTCATACTTCACTTCCTTGAGGTTCAAAGACTACTTTCAATCTTCACACCTAGGGTTCATGCACTAACATGGATATCATCCTAGCTTATGTGATTCTATCACTTTATGCATTCAACCATTCATGAGGTAGAATAGGTAGGCAAAGATCTTTCATCACAATTCTATTCATTAGCCTTCTATTCTTATATAGATTTTACTCTCCAAGCCTTGGCATCCATAGTTTATCATATTAGCTTTACCCTAAAAGCCCTAGTGAATATCATTCATGAATACAAGCATTACTCTTAAAGTTTTACTTCTTACTATCATCATACATATCTATATTTCAAGGCATTCAAATCACATTCTTCATTATTAGGTGATTCTAGTAATAAATCATCATAAAGGTTCAACTTCAATCTTTACTAGTCTTGATCCATCATAAATACTATAATCTAATTCAATTCATGTGTACATGTTTATTTTTTTTTAACAATTACTACTCATAACATCAATTCTAGAAGATCACCTATGAATTCTCAATTTCACCTTTCATGGCATAAACTCACATAATATCAGTTTCATCAATTAGACTAAGGTTTACCATGCAAAATATATAATATCACAATTCAATTCTAAGATAATCATAACCAAGTACTATCCACTCAATTGGAATCATACTCAACACTACCCACAACATAGGAAGAAACCCTAGCTAGAATTGGGTTTTATCTTCACAACTGGAGGAAATATAGGGGGGTCTATGGATAGAAGAATCCATAGATAAATAAGCTAACATACCTTGGATATAAATCCCTCACAAAAGCATGCAACAATGGAGGAATTTGACCTAGCTTTCTTCTCTTCTTCTTCTTCTTTTAGAGAGAAAATTTCTTGAGGGAATTGGGTTTGTTTTGGGATCTTGGAAGAATGACTTAATTGATTTAGTTTAGGGGTCTATTAGGTTTATATAGGTAGTCTAATTACTAATAAAATGACACCACTTAACCCCTAACTAATAATGAATTAACCTCTAAGTCCCCAACTTAAAACAACTTGACCAGGACCCACGGACCGTGGGTGGGTCTACGGACCATACTGGTCCTTCGCGGGTGGTGGCCTGGAACTTAACTTGAACCCCTTGACCCACAATCCTCCCTCCCGGGTCGTGGTTCCCCATCGTGAGTAGGCTATTTTTTGATAGCTTTTGGGTTGTTTTTAGGGTCCTCCTCAAGGACCCCTTGGTTAGTCCTTGGGGGGTTGTATCTTGACGTTTAGCCCCTATACCCCCTCATTCTAAGTACGGGAAGTAAATTCTACAACTCTAACCCCCACGTAAATCTCTAAAACCCTTACGTTAGGCTCTAGTTAAGTCTACAAATTTTCGAAATGTTATAGTAGACTTACAATGAAAGTTTTGAATTCAGATTCCAAGTATATCAGTTACCAAATTTAAAATCACAAAAGAACTTATCACCACACTCGAGTCAAGCCTTTGTAGACTTCTTTCTCAAATCCTATACAACAAATTTTAACTGATATGAATACCATGTAAAACTATCACAACAATCTGGGTAAAACAGATGAAACCATGTATCTTTGAATTCAATTATCCCCTTTTTCTGAAGATACATCTTTGTCCCTTGCATTCAAAGTAAACATTATTTCTCTCGCCTCTTTCCGAAGGCTATGCTAAATCCCACTAATATTTTTCCATTATGACTCTAGCTCATTTCAATTTCCTTCGCATGGTGTCCCAACACTTCCTTCAATTTTCCATACGGCCTTGCTACTGACCAAATAGTGGCAAACCACATTCTTAGATACCTACAGGTCATCCTTACCATACATATGTTGTTTAACCAAAAATTCTTATCATATAGTCACATCTTAATCATAATCTCTCGAACTCTTATTACCATTATGTTTGGCAGTCCTTACCATCATCACAAAGTCAACCTTATCATTGACGTGACACGTTGAATCCAACTATACCAACAAAATTTAGGGATTAACTCAATTTTATATGCACTTTCTTACAAAAATTCTCAATTTCCTTCACACAAGTATACTCAACGAGGCTTCTTTTACCCATAGGATTTTCATTTTCATATTGATCCATACCCTTGGAGCTTACGATGAAATCACCCTTTCTCATGTAGAATCCCCGGGATACACTTCTAAACCTAAACACATTAATACCGTAACAAATATCCGCCACTAAGATCTTCCATATAAACAATTCTTAACTTAATCGTTTCTAGTAACAAACTAGTCGACTTCTCAAATATGGATGCAACATCGAATCTCATAGAAAAACGTGTGATACAACAGATAACTCCTTAAGTAGCTAGCATTCGCACTTGATAATCGACGTATATGTTTCTATATACCACTAGTATCACATCGCAAAAAGCTATTAGATCCACCACTAGAACATATCATACCTACCGGGATGATCACATCCAAATAGGCCACACAAATCTACCCATCAAATAGTTGTAAAATATTACCCAATCTGTTCCTTATCAAGCCCAAGCTATATGTATTCTTTCGCAGGTCGGGTCGATATCAAAAGTAACACATTCCATGACTCTAACCAAGTAAGCAGCTTTATGTTGTAGTAGTCCTATAGTGACCTCCTTGATATACACTCAATCAATAAAACTATAGTAGAGATGCTGGCCTGAATTGGCACAACATCATTCTCTTCATACAATAAGAAACCCATACCCATTATGAAAATTTTACTAGCTATAGTTTCTAAAGTCACACTGCACATTACCTAGCCGTTTCTTTAAGCGTTCCATTTCTAATTGTCGACCCACTCAAGATATTGCCAATATCATGCAATTACTATTTCCTCCACTGAGGTAACTAGCCTGAAAAAGATAATGTGTTTATGAAGTCCATCAAACCATTATTCAAACTCATCATTCAAATATCCTCAGAATGCATCATCGAGTCATCACCTTAATCAATCCTTTCAAATAGCTGAACATTCTTAATATTACCACACATCATTTCCATAAGTTTATCACTTCCACTTTAGTACTAGATCTAACATCAAAGACATACAAGACACACAAACTGCTCACATGAGAAACTACGCACGACTCATCACTATAAGTGAGAGTGAATGGAGTGAAGCGATAAGAATGAAATCGGACCAAGGATGCACGATAGAGAATCAAGAAGTGAAGATTTTTCCTAAAAGTCACTATAGCCTCTCGAAGATAAGTACAAACGTCTCTGTACTGATCCTCGAGACTCTACTTAGACTCGGCTTGTATACACGTGAGACCTATGAACCTGGCTCTCATACCATTTTGTCAAGACCCAAAAAAGGATATGACGACACTCGTCTTTACCCACCAAGACAAGTCGGCCTAAAACCCAAATATCATAAACTATGTGGAGGTAAGACATATTGAAAACTCAAAATATCGTAAGTGCCGATAACTAAGTCACCATAGTAAAACCCCCAAAACCTAGTTGTCACATGTACAAGCTTTTAAAGTATTAGAACTGAATCAAAAGAAATACAAGTCGCATATGACATTGTTTCTAGAATAGTACAAAATCATAAATAAGGAGAAAGTAGGTCTGCTGAGATGACAAACAACTACCTCACAAATCCCCAAGAAGCCTCGGAAAAGAGGAGAATAGAAATTATCACGGAGATTCGGGCTCATAACCTACAAAAATGTAGAAGAAAGGGGTGAGTACCAAACCACACGGTACTCAGCAAGTAAACTTCTAAAAATCAAACCACACGATACTCAACAAGTAAACTTCTAAAAACAAGCTAAGGTAATAGAATACGGGTGCTCCTTACACCCAACTGAACCTCCACAACTACAACCTACATAAAACCAGCCCAACCTAACAGTTCACAATTTACATAGCACACAACTCAACAATAACACTCTAACAATTACATATCCTCAACAACAAGCTCGATATTCATCAATCACAACCTCCACAACTACAATATGCAAAAAACTAGTCGAACCTAACAATTCATAATTTACATAGCACACAGCTCAACAACAACTAACAATTACATATCCTCAAGAATAAGCTCGATATTCTTCAATCACAAGTTCCACAGAAAGGTACTCACAAGATAAGCAAAACACAATATCAAGTTCACTAATAATAAAGATGTGCAATGCAATGGAATGCAATGTCAATTATAGTGATGCATGTTTGACCTAGTGATATACACCTGCTGTCTCTCACTCCAGGACCCGTGGGGGACATATTTGTCCACGCATCCATAGCGGCGTGCGACACAACCCTCAATAATAAAATTCTATCACGGCATGCGATCTGTCCCTCGATAATGTATCCATCGTGGCATGCTACACGTCCCTCGATAATAGTATCCTTCGTGGCGTGTGACACGTCCTTCGATAATACTATCCGTCAAGGCGCGTGACAAGTCCCTCGAAATGGTACATCCTCTTTGATTTCTTATTCTTTCTCAGTTCACAGAACATTTATTCAGTCATGAAAAAGTCAAACAACTTTTGAGTAACCCAGAGTGATCTGATCCCTTTGGCGCCTTATTCATTGTATCCCCTATATTCTTCAGAGGTCGAACCAAAAATACTCTAATTTTAATACACACACACACACATATATATATATATACATACTAGTCTTCTGACACGTGCGTTGCACGTGATTACGAATTTCAAAAATATATGTTAAAGTAAATAGTATTCCTTATTTAAGCGAAGATTTGTAAAATAAGCTTAGCAAAAAATAATATTGTAGATTCTTTTGTGAATGTTCAATGTTGATCGTCATATATATCTCTTATTCAGACATACCTATGAAGATGGTCAATGAAAATTTTTATTAGTTAAATGCAAATATGTATATATTTATTACAATTCAATGAGGTTCAATCATGTAATTAGTCTGATCTCACAAATATTACCTTATAGCTAATATTTGTTTTGTATTTTTCTTGTTATCTAACCAGATGTGCTTTGCATGTGTATTCTATGTCAAATTATTCAGATGTCATATGAACATGTGAAGAGAACAACTACATTTTTTATATTCACATATTTTCACATTTTTTGTGAGTTTCTTTTTTAAAAAAGAACTCGAAACATTTTAAAATAATATATATTGAAGTTAG
Source organism: Solanum raphanifolium (assembly GCA_036250405.1). Classification (NCBI taxonomy): domain Eukaryota; kingdom Viridiplantae; phylum Streptophyta; class Magnoliopsida; order Solanales; family Solanaceae; genus Solanum; species Solanum raphanifolium. The sequence goes on from JAJOOE010000256.1 coordinate 59,668, forward strand.
AAGATCTCATTAACTTGATAATACATTTGTGACATATATAATACTTTAATTTAAATACAAATACCTACCCAAATATAAATATATATTTGTATTAATGAAAATATTTATCTCACAAAATTAGCTATTCAATAAATAATAAAAATAAAATTAATACAAACTTCAACTGGCATTATTACAAGTCATATGAACTTTTCTTCGTTGAAAATACTGAAATATTAATAAATAGTAAATAAGTAAAACAAAAAGGACAATGTTTATATAGTAATAACTTGTTTGAAGCAAACTTCCTGAGAGTCTAAATCACATAAGTAGCATTGATAAATAAAGCCATTCTTTTGTCTTGAGCATCAAAAACAAATCTTGACAATTCTCTAAATTTGGGAAAAGATATTCAGAAGCATATATCTACATCACAATACAAACTGTTAACAAAAACAAATGAATTTAGATTACATCATGTTAACTTCATATATTAGAACATTAAATACTAATATATATATTAAAAAAAATGAATAATTATTATATCATTAAAAATACATTATTTTCCCCAAGTACTTGAGGTTATGAAATATACCCTTTTAGGATAGAACGACTTACTTCATCAGAATAGTGGTACCTCATATTCCGCTAACCATCGAACTCACTCAACAACAATAAATCACACAAAAAAATTTCAAATGCAAGAAGAAAGAGCAGAAGATTAGAAAAAATTGTGGTTGAAAAATGAGAGGAAGTTCCACTATTTATAATCAACAAAGGGTAGTATGAACAAATGGTTTTGTGTGTTATTTGAAAAATAATGACCTTTTCGAGAAGTCACAATACTTTAGAAAAGTCACAACTTATTGAAAAAGTCACAACTCTTTGGAAAAGTCACAACTTATTGAAAATGTCACAACTCTTTGGAAAAGACACAACTCATCGAAAAACACAACCCTTTGAAAAAAGTCACAACTTATTGGAGAAGGCACAACTCATTGAAAAAGTCACAAACTAAGTTAGGGATATTATAGTAATTTAACTTTCAAGTTAGGAGTTTATGCTTTTAAGGTAATATAGACATAGATAGATAGATAGATTATAAGTTGAAAAATCAAAAGGATGATGTACATAATAGACATAGATAATAGTTTACATGAAGAGGAACTTGATAATGATTACTTTTAACAGAATATACACAAATAATGACTCTTAGGCATAACGGTTTTCATAGATCATGACACAAATTATTCAAACTGAATCTCATCACCATACAAAATTATAGACAACAACATTTATGTTCAGGACACAAAAATATGTGATTTATAATGCAGAAGAATAAGGTATGAATAAAATAAATATGCATTCAAATGATTAAAGAAACAAATTAACAATGATAAGACTGGTGTTCACAAACGACGAGCGAGAAAACAAAATTAATAGAGACATACTACATAATAATGCTCATCATAACTAGAAGTCGAAATAAAAAAAAGACAGAAATATATTTACACATTATAGCTGGTATCAAAATATAAAGATAAAACATTAAAATTTCAAACACGAACAAAAAGATAATAACTGATCTTTTGCGGGGCAGTGAACTAAGGTACTGCAATCACATGTCTATGCTCGAACACGAACAACAAGATTAAGAAAATTCAATCTGAAAACAACAATAGAAGGATTAAAAAAAAGAGTTCAAGAGCAGGGTCAAGTTGCTTCAAAACTTATGGGGTAAACCCATTGCTAAAAAAGCCCCTCCAATGGACTCTAAATACAAGTATTTAAATGGAGAAATCAGAGTTCATGAGCGGAAAATCAAATTTCAAATTTTGAAATTTTCTTCCAATACAAATGTTTAAAGATTTTCCAGGCATCACGTAATCGAGAAAATAGTAGCACGAAAATGAAAGTACAACATCTCCCATGAATGACAAAACTTGGAGCCTTCCTGAAAATAGAAAAGGAGAAAAAGAAAGATGCAGCTAGTGATAAGTCACGTATTTCAACTCATAGAGGGCTTGATATTAGGGAAATTAGTGTCCTCAATTCCTACTTTATGCTCATAACTGATGTTAAAATGTTTATATTCAGCAATGAAGGCAAAAGAGAAAGGAAAGGACATTACAAGGGCAAAAAAGAAGTGAAAAAGTCGAAAAAGTTGAAAGAAAGCAAAGTTGGGTCTCACCTAAGCCATTCAGTGAGTTCTTGAATGAACCTTCATCTCGCCTAAAGCTCCAGTATGCAAGACCATGAACAAGACCAATTTGGTGTGCAAGATAGCAGTTCGGTGATGCAACGAAATGATCGGCGATGCCAATCTCAATCGCCAAAAGTTACAAAAAGGAGATGGTGAAAAGCCATTCCAAAAAGCCAAGAGAGGGAGAACTCGGCACATCATCGATCAGGTAGGCGAGCCCGACTTACTTCGTCGAGTGACTCCGATGCTGAAATTCTGGGAAAGTATAAATACTATTTTTTTAAAAGAAGAAAAGAGTTATGAACAGTTCTAAAACATTGCCCCATTGTTCATTTCTGGGTTTTTGATCTTTTTACAACTTTTAGCAAGGATATAGTGATTGTGAGACTTTTAGCTTTATTTTGTGTATTTAGAGACTTGTGGATCGTTACCAAAGCTGATGGAAAACTTAGTTGGTAACGATTTATTGTTCTTTATTATGTTTGGCTAAACCCCCCATTCTTGGTGGTGTGATTATGTAGTTGAATTTGTTAATCAGCTAATGGGTGTTGTGGGTTACTAAGTTTATTGTTGATTTGATACGGGTTCAATTAATTGTTCATATTTTTAATTGATGAATTATAGTTGCAAATGCAATTCTAGCGTATAACTCTATACTTGTTTGAGAAAGAAGTACTAGAGTTGAATTATTAGTTGATGACCACTTTTATTGCATTGTTTTGAATCTAGTTTGAGAAAGTGGATTTGTTTGCAGTTTTGCCAATCTATCTCGAAGGAGTGGATTGATTAAGGTTATGGGTTGTCCGATTGCGTTTCACTTTTGAGGTTCAACAGAACTCACTTGAATCCCTATAGTTGATTGAGAAATGACTATTGCACTCAAAACCTAGCCTGCCCACTGAAATTCAACAACTTTAAGTAACTCGTAATCACCCATTACACAAAATTAACATTAAACTTATCACATTCCCAAGAAACTCCCTATACTTGCTTACTTCCGTTTTTAGTAATTGTAAATTGGTTACCCAAATTACCCACTATTGGATATTAACCATTCAAACTTCGGATTTATTTTAATGTTACGAAACTCCTACTTTTACAAAATATTAGAACATGATTTCACTTCTTGATCGAATTATTTACTGTATCAGTCCATGTGGGATCGACCCCAACTCTTAGTTTGGTTTATCCTTGTTAGCGACCACCTACACTTAGAATTGGATGAAGTGTAGTTGAGCGTTATCAAATTTGGCGCCGCTGCCGAGGAGTGGTGTTTAGAATTATTTTATTGATATTTAGTTGTGAACTGATTTTGTTTTAGTTGAATACACTTATTTGTGTTCTTTGTTGGCTGAAAAAAGGTGAAGAGATGAGTGTCAATGGGAGCAATGCCGGCCTACTTGGGAACAACTATGACATAGGTAATTTGCACGATGTGAATGAAGATTAGTAGGAAAGTGCGGGTACTATTCGATTGGCTCCAAATGTGGGAAATACGGTGTTTTGTGTGGCCAATACTCTATTGCAGTTGTTGCAAATGAAGGGTCTCTTTGGAGGACTTGCCCATGAAGACCCTCATGATCACATTTTCTTCAAGAATATTACGCAAGAGTCGGTCCGACATCACCTATTTCCCTTCTCTGTAATGGGGGAAGCAATAAAGTGATTTTTCGATTTAACAAGGGAATCAATTACTTCTTGGGAGGATCTCACTGAGGTGTTCTATGAAAGGTTTTTCCTCCCTTCAAAGATTTTTAAGTTGAGGGATAGTATTCAGAACTTCAAGCGCATTGATGGTGAACCTATCTATGAGACATGGTTGAGGTTCCAAAAGTTTTTTCTTCAATGTCTAACTCATGGGCTACGGGATAATGTGTTGTCGAAATATATTTACAGAATCATTGACACGGTCAATAAAGGTCTTTCAGACCAACTCATTTGAGGTGGAATCATGCAATAGCCATTTGACATAGCATCTACCCTCCTTGATGAGATGACAAAAATTAGTACACGAGAGAAGATCAGGTGTTTCCCTTGAGTTTTGGGATTACAAAGGTGTCATGACCCAGGGGTACCCCCTAGATGTAACATGGCATAAAGAAGCCCGAAGGACTCCATAGAAGCCACTTAGCTCTCATAACATAAGAAATATATAACAATAAGAGTAAACCAATAGTCCAAGTCGGAAACATTTTAGAAAAGAAAAGTGGAAGTCTAAACTCATGTCTCATCATAGCCATCTAATACAATAGAATGAAATTGGGCCTAGCCTATACATCATGTCCAAAAAGGGAATACAAGAAAGAAACTAAAATAATGAAATCCATCCTCGAACCATCAGGACTCACCAAGCTCGGGAAATAATCAAAGTCAAAGCTCTAGCCACAATATTAGGAACCTGTCTATCAGACCCTACATTTGGGAAAAATGTAGGCAAGAGTATGGGTTAGTACAAAAATGCACCAAGTATGATAGCTATGCATAAAAACATTTTAACATGATAAAAGGGACATTTAATTTCATGACATGCAATTGAAAGTAAAACATTATATAATAAGGTTAGAAAACATAAGTTGTAACATCATGGTCAATGCAAGATAAATCATCTTTTAATCTTTGAACACATATGAGATACTGCTTCAGTAACCTTAGTTCACTTTTATTCTTGTTGTGGGAAAATTAGCCTTAACCGACATTAAGACAACGTAAGCTATAACATGATCCAAGTGTCTCCCACACCAAAAAGGGTTGTTCTGCTTGCTTAAGGTAGAATCATGAACTTCTAGCTTAAGTGGATCCACTAGCTAATAAACCTATGGGGGGAGATAGTTTATGTGATAAGGAGATTGTTACTACAAACCCAATCTCTACTAACGGGAGAACTTCCATCTCAAGAGATTGCTTCTAGAAACCCGGCCTCTACTAATGGGAGAGCTTCCATCTCACATCAATATCCACTCGATGCTAAGCATAATTCCCACATAATAGTCAATTCTTACTTATTCACATTATCCATGGAATGGTGTCTTTGGATAACCAATCCAGCTAGTTTCATTAGGATAGCTCTTACTCTTTGATTCCATTAGGTGAGAATAGCCTTTCAACCTAAGAATCCATATTATTTGAGAAAACCTTTCACATCATGCTAGTATGCATTTATGAGAATAGCCTTTCACAACACAACATAAAACATCATCATTTTTCACTTTACTCTCAAAGCACCCTGAAACATTCACATAGGTTTCATAAGATCATGCATAAATTCATACTTTGCCCTTTCAAGGTTCAAATCTTACTTTCAATCACCAAGTATAGAAATCATGGGTTAGATAGGGATTATATCATATATACATATGATTCTATGACTTCATGCTTTAGATCATAAAACTTCTCTTTCATAATCAACAACCCATATCAGATGATCACAATTTGGAAAACAATGGGGGTTTGCATGGGTGTTTATGGGAAACATCATAAAAGAATTGTAAATTATCAATTCATGCATATTAAAACATAATTCAATCATTAAGATCAATAATCAATAGAACCCATGGTAATTGAAGAAAACACTAGCTAATTTATGGAATTCTACCATTTGAAATAGAGGAATTTGTGAACTCCATGAATGGAAGAGATTCATGGATTAAAACTACCATACCTTGAATCCAAATGCTAACCTTCAATGGAGAAATTGGACCCTTAGCTTGAAACCCTAGGTGAATTTTTCTTCTTCTTCTTCTTCAAGTTCTAGAGAGAGAATATTTGGGAGGAGCTTTGGTTTTCTTTGGTTATTTGGAAGAATGAATTAAATGGGGTAAATTTGGGGGTAAAAAGGGGGGTTCTAAATATAAGAAAAATGAAATAGTATAGGAGTTAATTAATTAGGAAAAGACCCAATGAACCTTGAAAAATAAGTGTTAGCTGTGACCTACGACCACCCATCGACAAACCGTGGATAGACATACGGTCCGTCCTGTACCATCGATGATGGTGGTCTGGGACTATATTTTTGGGCCATCACACCATGGACCACGACCACGGACCGTGGTCTGACCTACGGTCCGTAGGTTTGACCATAGTTCTTGGCCTCAATTTGTTTTGCAGGGTTGCCAACCCACGGACCCACCTAGGGTCCGTGGTTCAACCCACGGGCCATGATTGGCCTCTATGGCTGGCACCTGCAACTTCCCAAAATCTGGTTTATTTCCCATTTTCAGATATGAGGTTTCATAATAACTCCCTCTTGGGATCATTAGTCCTCCAATGAGATTCTAGGCATGTCTAAAACGACAAGACTCAAGGCTAACATCCTACCATGCATGCAACTCATCAAAATACACTTAATCGAGGAGGAAACATCAAATCCAAGATAAACATACTCAATGCATCTTATGGAAGTAGGAACTACATCTAGCAACCCAAAATGCATGAAAATTTCAAATTTCTCATATTCAAGGAGGAACTACCTTCTCCAAGCTAAAAGCATGCTCCACACCAATCTCATGGAGCCTTTACACAATTCATTCTTAAAAAGCATATCTAATGGATGTTCAACAATCATCTCATGGAGTCTATAGGCAACTCATACTCAATGCACAATAACATAAGGAAAATAAATCATATAAGTCATTTCTTTCAAAATTTAAGTTTTTCATGAACATGCATAACATAAGGAAACCATGGAAACACATAGAACACACATGACTCCCAAAACATAGAACAACCAAAATGATCTCATTACCTCAAGCTAGAGTAGGAGTAGAAGGAAAGAGATGAGGATATCAGCACATCATATCGGCCTCAGCCTCCCAAGTAGCACCCTCAACTAAATGATTCCCTCATAACACCTTCATGGAAGCAACTTCCTTATTTCTTAACTTCTTGACTTTCCGATCTAAAATATCAACCGGAACCTCTTTATAAGAATGATTTTCTTTAACTTCCAAACCTTCTAAGGAAACTATGGATGTTGGATCACCAACACATTTCTTCTACATAGAAAAATGAAAAATCGGATACACTGATGCCAACTATTTTGGCAAATCAACCTCATATGCAACCTTACCAAACCTCATTGCACCCTTCATGGGTGAGATTTTCAAGTAAACTAAATCATGAACATCGAACTCAAGATCCTTTCTTCTAACATATGCATATGACTTTTATCAACTTTAGGCCATTTTCAACCTCTCTCTAAATAGCCAAATCTTCTCTATGGTCTCATGTACTAATTCATGACCTATGAGAGCAATTTCACCCACCTCAAACTCTCTATATGAGATCTACACCTCCTACAATAAAGAGCCTCAACTAGAGCCATATCAATACTCGAATGCTAACTATTATTATAAGCAAACTCAATCAATGACAAATGGTCATCCCAATTTCCCTTAAAATCAATCACACAAGCCCTCAAAATGTCTTTCAAATTCTGAATAGTACGCTTCGCTTGTCCATCAATTTGGGGGTGAAAAGTTGTGCTAAGCTTAACTTTTGTACCAAGACCCTTTTGGAATGACTTCCAAAACTGAGAAGTGAATTGGGTACCATGATCGGAAATAATGGACAAGGGCACTCCATGCAACCTTTTCATCTCTCTGATATACAACTTAGCAAAGTCTACCGCCGAATAAGAAACCTTGACGGGAATAAAATGAGCAGATTTCGTCATCCGATCAACTATTACCAAAATTGAGTCATATTGTCATCGAGTACATGGAAACCTTAAAATAAAGCTTACCACTTCCAAGTAGGAATACCAATGTCTTGGGATAACCTCCCGGTTTCTGATGCTTAACCTTCACTTGTTGACAATTAGGACACTTAGTCACAAATCCTGCAATATCCTTCTTCATTCCATTCCACCAATAGATCTCCAGCGAATCATAGTACATCTTGGTGGCTCCCGGGTGAATAGAATACTGAGAACTATGGGCTTCTGCCAAGATCTGTTCCCTCAAGTCATCAACATTCAGAACACACAAGCAACCTTGATATCTAAGTACCCCATCCCCCCTTGGGAGAAAGCGTCAACGAACTTTTTGAGCACTGCCTTTTTCAGTTCTACCAAAATTAAATCAATACCTAGCTTGACGATTCGGACCCACTATGAACCATAACACCACCCTTGGTGGAATCGACTAGTTGAACACCTAATCGGGCCAACCTATGAACATCTCGAACCAACTCTTTCTTTTCAACCTCAACATGAGCAACACTACCCATCGATAGCCGACTAAGAGCATCCGCCACCACATTTGCTTTACTTGGGTGATAAAGAACACTCGTGTCATCATCCTTCAATAATTCTAGCCATCTTCTATGGTAGAGATTCAAGTTCTTTTTGTTGAACACATATTGCAAGCTCTTATGATCGTTGAAAATATCAACATGGACCCATACAAATTATGCCTCCATATCTTTAAGGAAAAAACAACCGCTACTAACTCAAGGTCATGGGTAGGATAATTCTTCTCATGGATCTTAAATTGCCATGAAGCATAGGAAATTACCTTCCCATTTTGCATAAGCACACATCCTAACCCAATTCTAGAGGCATCACAATATACCGCAGAGCAATCCGTACCTTCCGGTAGGGTCAACACTGAAGCACAAGTAAGTCTATCTTTCAACTCTTGGAAACTTTTCTCACAAGCTTTAGACAAAATCAATTAAGCCTTCTTTAGAGTCAAAGTCGTCAAAAGAGAAGCAATGGAGGAAAACCCCTCAACAAACCTTCTATAGTAACCGGCCAATCCCAAGAAGCTTCTAATATCCGAAGGAGTTATAGGTCTAGGCCAATTCTTGACCATTTTTTGTCTTCTTTGTATCTACCTCAATACACTTGCTTGAAATAATTTGACCAAGAAAAGCTATGGACCTTGGCCAAAATTCACATTTGCTAAACTTTGCAAAAAATTGTTGGTCCTTAAGAATTTACAACACAATCCTCAAATGGTCAATATGCTCATTCTCACTTCTCTAATAGATGAAAATATCATCAATAAACACAATTACAAACATATCAAGGTATTGTCTAAACACCCTATTAATCAAGTCCATAAATGTCACCGAAGTATTAGTCAACCCAAATGAAATTACCTAAAATTCATAATGACTATACCGAGTTCTAAAAAGCTATCTTCGGGATGTCATTATCCTTCACCCTCAATTGGTGATAACCCGAACGAAAATCGATCTTAGAGAAATAACTTGCCCCTTGAAATTGGTTAGACAAATAATCTATTCTTGGAAGAGGATACTTATACTTAATTGTCACCTTGTTCAACTGGCGATAATCAATACACATATGAATGGGACCATCTTTCTTCCTTACAAACAAAACTGGAGCACCCCATGGAGAGATACTCGGTCAGATGAAACCCTTATCCAACAAATACTTCAATTGATCTTTCAACTCTTTAAGTTCCGCTGGAGCCATTCTATAAGGAGGAATAGAGATAGGTTGCGTATCTAGGAGAAGGTCGAAGGCTATTTCCCTTTCGGGAGGAATATTGGGTAAGTCATCTGGAAACACTTCCAAAACTCATTTACAATGGGGAGCAACTCAAGAGTAGGGGTTTAGGAATCTATATCCCTCACCCAAACTAAAAGGTAAATGCAACCTTAGAAATCATCTTTCTAGATTTAAGACAAGAGACAAAGTGACCCTTAGGCATATGATTTCCCCCCTTCCACTCTAGGATAGGCTCAAATGGGAACTGAAATCTGAATACTCGAGTTCTACAATCTATAGAGGCATAACAAGAATGCAACCAATCCATCTCAAGGATAACATCGAAGTCTAACATGTCAATCTCTACCAAGTCAACAAGAGTAACTCTATGGTATAATGAAGTAAGATACTTTCTATAGGCCCCCCTAGCCACAATAGAATGTCCAACAGGAGTAGAGACAAAAAAGGGATCTAATAACACTTCGAGAAGCATATCAAACCTCAAAGCCACATAAGGTGTCACAAAAGACAAAGTAGCACCAGGATCACGTAAAGCATACACATCAAGTTAAAAAATATTTAGCATACCGGTAACCACATCCAGAGAATCCTCTTGTTCGCCTCGAGTCTTAAGTGCATCGAAGCGGTTTTGCTTGGGAACATTGGAACCTCAACCACTAGGAGTAGCTTGGTTTCCCTATCTTCCCTTAGTTGCAAGCATTGGGCAAAACCTCATTTTGTGACCACTCTTCCCGCAACTAAAGCACCCATGCGCGCCGGCTAGGCACTTACCATCATGCTCTTCCCACATTTAGCACAAGTAGACCTATCCAAAAAATAACCAACACCATTCCCTCCTTGAGGTTTAGAATTAGATACCCTATCCTAATTAAACTTACGAGGAGCATTGGAGGAACCTTGATCGGAAAACCCTTGTCATAACATAGGACGACCATGTCCATCGAATCTAGAATGTCAGAAATTACCAACACCGATCTTAGCCCTTTTTACCTCACTAGATTTTTCCTTGAGTTTTTCCTTTTTCATTTTTGGAGCATGCACCATGAGGTGAGACATGTCCATGTCACTAATGAGCAAGGAAGTACAGAACTCTTTAACCACCATTTTGGACACACCCGACATGAACTTACTCATCTTTGCCCTAAAATCGACAACCATTGTTGAAGCATATTTGGATAGTTGTTTGAACTTTAGAGCATATTCCCTCACACTCATGCTTCCTTGAGGAAGGTTGATAAACTCAAGCACCTTTGCTTCCCTCATCGCAAGGGGAAAAACCTATCAAGAAAAGCAAATTTAAAAATTTCCTTCTCTATGGGACCCGCTCCTACCGGTCTTGTTTCCTTCCATTTGTTGTGCCACACCTGAGAAACACATTTCAATTGATAAGTGGTCAATTTCGCCTTCTCTCCCTTAGTCACTCCCATGATAGCAAGTACCTGATAGACCTCCTCGTAAACTCTTGAGGATCTTTCTCAACCTTGGAGGCAAAAAATTCCGTAGGGTTCATCCTCATAAAGTCCCTCACTCTTGAAGCCATAGTATTCACTTTTGGGTTCACGGGGACTACGACCTCTCAATTTGCTTGGGAAGTCATGGTTCGAGCCAACACTTGAAAAGTCTATCTAAACTCTGCATCTGTAACTTGTTCGGCCAAAGGATCAACCGGAGCTTGAAGAGGAGATTGGGGAGGAGCTTTTTGTTCCACATTCTCCCTCATATTCCATCTAGTATAAGCTCTTCACGTAGATATATCCTGTAGAGCATAGGGTAAGGATTAGGAGAGAGACTTAACAGAGTTAAACTCTATGGCACAACTTTAGAATAATGAAAGAAGTGGAGTTTCCTAATAATCTTGTAGCCTCTCATTCATAAATGTGGCGCGCTCTACACTCATGAATAAGAATCTACTAGACGTGGCATACGATACATCCTAGGACCATTCTAATCCTTGTGCTTTGATACAAAGTTTGTCACAATCCAGGGGTACCCCCTAGATGTAACATGGCGTATAGAACCCCGAAGGACTCCATACAAGCCACATAACTGTCATAAAATAAGAAATAGAACAATAAGAGTAAAACAATAGTCCAAGTCGAAAACATTTTATAAAAGAAAAGTGGAAGTCTAAACTCATGTCTCATCATAGCCATCTAATACAATAGAATGAAATTGGTCCTAGCCCATACATTATGTCCAAAAAGGGAATACAAGAAAGAAACTAAAAATATGAAATCCATCCTCGAACCATGAGGACTCACCAAGCTCAAAAAAGAATCAAAGTCCAAGCTCTAGCCACAATATTAGGAACCGTGTGTGTTGGACCCTACATGTGGGAAAAATGTAGGCAAGAGTATGTGTTAGTATGAAAATTCACCAAGTATGATAGCTATGCATAAAAACATTTAAAACATGCTAAAAGTACATTTCATTTCATGACATGCAATTGACCAAATAAAACATGATATAAGAAGGCTAGAAAGCATATATAAGTCATAACATCATGGTCAATGCAACCTAAATCATCTTTAAATCTCTGAACACAAATGAGATACTCCTTGAGTAACCTTAGTTCACTTTTAGTCTTGTTGTGAGAAAATTAGCCTTAACAGATATAAAGACCATGTGAGCTATAACATGTTCCGTCGGTGTCTCCCACACCAAAAAGGTTGTTCTACTTGCCTAAAGTAGAACCATGAAAATTTATCCTAAGTGGATCCACTAGCTAATCAACATATTCGGGCACATAGTTTATGGGGTAAGAAGATTGTTACTAGAAACCCGACCTCTACTAACGGGAGAGCTACCATCTCAAGAGATTGCTTCTAGAAACCCAACCTCTACTAATGGGAGAGCTTCCATCTCACATTAGTATCCACTCGTTGGTTAGCATAATTCCCACGAAATAGTTAGTTCTTACTTATTCACATTGTCCATGGAAAGGTGTCCTTGGACAACCAATCCAAGCTAGTTTCATTAAGATAGCTCTTACTCTTTGATGCCATTACGTGAGAATAGCCATTCAACCTAAGAATCCATCTTATATGAGAAAAACTTTTCACATCATGCTAGTATGTGTTTATGAGAATATCCTTTCATAACATAACATAAAACATCATCATTTTACACTTCACTCTAAAAGCACCCGTAAACATTAACATAGATTTCATAAGATCATGCATAAACTCATACTTTGCCCTTTCAAGGTTCAAAGCTTACTTTCAATCACCAAATCTAGAAATCATGGATTAGATAGGGAGTATATCATAAATTCATGTGATTCTATCACTTCATGCTTTAGATCATAAAACTCCTCTTTCATAATCAACAACCCACATCATATAATCACAATTTGGAAAAAATGGGGGTTTGCATGGGTTCATAGGGAAACTTCATAAAATCATTGTATATCATCAATTCATGCATCTTAAAACATACTTCAATCATTAAGATAAACAATCAATAGAACCCATGGTAATTAAAGAAAATACTAGCTAATTTGGGGAATTCTACCTTTTGATATAGAGGAATTTAGGGACTCCATGAATGAAAAAAATTCATGTATTAGAACTGCAATACCTTGAATTCAAATGCTAGCCTTCAATGGAGATTTTGGACCCTAGCTTGAAACCCTAGGTGAATTCTTCTTCTTCTTCTTCTTCAAGTTCTTGAGAGAGAATATTTAGGAGGAGATTTGGTTTTTTTTTGGGAATTTGGAAGAATGAATTAAATGGGATGAATTTGGTGGTAATAGGCTTATATTGGGGCTCTAAATATAGGCAAAATGACATAGTATAGGAATTAATTAATTAGGAATATACCCAACTAATCCTGAAAAATAACTATCAGGTGTGACCTATGGCCACCCATCGACGAACCGTGGATGGACCAATGGTCCGTCCTGCACGACCGTTGATGGTGGTCAGGGACTATGTATTTGGGCCATCAAACCACAGATCGTGGTTTGACCTACTGTCTGTAGGTCTGGCCGTATATCTTGGCCTCAATTTGCTTGGCAGGGTGGTTAACCCACGGATCCACCTACGGGCCGTGGTTGGCCTCCGTGGCTGGCACCTGCAACTTCCAGAAATCAGGTTTATTTCCCTCTTTCAGATACGGGCTATTACAAAAGGAAAAGTTGGAAAAGAATCAAGAGCGAGATGAAAACATGGGCAAAATAATGACCCAGATGGACCTATTGATGAAACATGTCATGAGAAGTGGTACTAAGTCCGTGAATGCGGTTGGAATTGGTGGAGTTAATCCTGATGAGGCACATTTTGTGTCCATGTACAATGTAGAAGTGTGTTTCTTTGCAAATCAGGCAGGGGGTGCTCGTCCGAAATATCCAAGGTCGGGCAGAAATCAAGGTCTGAATAGGGACCGCGATGATGGTTGGAGAGACCGAGATAGGGAATGGCATGACCGTGACAAAAATTGGAGGGAGCGGGACAGCGAAAAAGATCACTATGTGCCTCCTCACGAAAGTCAAAATCAAAAAGAGCCAAGGGATGATCCTTAGAATTTCCGCACAAAAGATATGCTTGCTCGTATCCTCAACAAAGTTGAAGGATCGTACAAAGTTCTAATGGAAATGAAATATGACATCTCTTCTCTGAACCAAATGGTTACTGCACATTCTATGTCTATTAAGCGGCTGGAAACACAAATGGGTCAAATATCGTCTCATTTAAACCCAAGGTAATAAAAGGGTTTACTGAGTGATACTATGGTTAACCTAAAGAATGAAACTTGAAAGCATGTCTCCATCATGCCACGACGTTAAATAAGACGCTTCTTGGGAGACAACCCAGGTTTAAGTTTTAGTTTTTGTTGTCTGAATAATGGTAGTTGGATGTGCAGGTTCAAAATTTGATGTTTGGGAGAAATAGGCAATATAGCGAGCACAGAACCTATTCGACGATCCACCGAGTGGGTCAGCGAGCCTGATGTGGATCACCTTTCTGACAAAACTTTTGCGGGAAAAAGTGCCATTCAGTGCATCATCGAATGGGTCACTGACGTAAAAGGATATCGCCGATCGAGGAGCAATCTGAAGGGTCAAAAGTTGTCCAACTGTTTTAAATTCAAAACTCTTCGTTAATTTGCATTTTTTAGTCTTGCAATCTTTCACTTTCATTTTAGATCATATTCCATGTAATTATTTTGTGTGGGTATCATAGCATGGTGGGATATTAGTGCTTTTCCCATTTTCCTTTTTGCCAGCATCGTTTAGTTGTCTGTTACTGAGGTTGGTGTCCTAAATTTACTTTAAAATTATGCCATATCCTAAGCATGCTCGTTATTAGATCTATTGTATAATCTTGTTTACTTGGTCTATTTTGAAATGTGGACAATTGATCAAACTTGTTAGAGTTCATGTTAAGCCTCTTATAGTTCTAAATTCGTGTTTATATTAGTTAAAATTGTGGGTGTGTGGTTGTAGTTTATTGGGTATGGTGCGGGTGAAGTCTAAGTAACCCGAGTCACACTGATCAACTTAATTTTGATTCGTAAAGTAGTACTGGTCTTATAAATTAGTGGATTTGGCTTTTAATGCATTTGGGTATCAATTATGATTCAAGTTTTGATATACTAATATAAGTAATTAAATATTGTGTGTGTTATATTATATGAATATCATTAGATTTATAAAATTTGGAGAAATTGGAACTTAACCCTAGACTTGAAATTTGGAAAATATGAGAGTTGAAATGTTAGCAAGATAAGGAAATTAATTATAAATTTGTGTGAGTTTTTGGGTCTAAGCTAGACATATAGTAGTATGAGTGTTTTTAGTTTTGAAATCCTATTGTGATTATTTATATGAATAGATTGCACTGGTTTGGAAGTCAAACCAATGAAGAAGGTTCAAGTCCCGTAGTGATTGTTCAATTATTTGAGGCAAGTGGATTTATAAACCCTTTTAAAGTGTATAGAATCATGTATTTCCTTCTTGTATGTGTTTGGGAGTAATGGAAGTTGGTGATGGGTTGAATTATCTATATTGAACAATTCTAATGATGAAAAGGGGTAGTAAAAAGGCAATGTGAGTAATTATTGGTGTGTGACGTGTTGATAATGGTTTGAAAAGCTTATTGACTCATTGTTAATGGTGTACCATGATTGTGTTTTTGTGAATTGTGCATTATTATGAAAATTGTCATCTCCTCATTATTTATGTGAACATATCATTTCATTGGTTCTAAGACATGGTTGTGATAAGTGTTATGTGAATTGAGGAAGAATAAGAAATTAAGGAGGATGTACCATTTCGAGAGACGTGTCACGTGTCGTGACGGATACTATTATCGAGGAACGTGTCACATGCCGCGACAAATACTATTATCCAGGGATGTGTCGCACACCTCGACAGATACTATTATCGAGGGCCGTGTAACGCACCACATCAAATTTTTATTATCGAGGGTCGTGCCGCATGCCGCGACGGATGTTTAGATAGATATGTCCCCCATAGGTCCCGAATTGAGAGGCAGTGGGTATGCATTACTTGGTCAGACATGCATCACTATACTTGATGTTGCATTCCATTGCATTGCATATCTTTATCATTAGTGAACCTGATACTGTATTTTGCTGATCTTGTGATTGCCTTTCTGTGGAACTTGTGATTGATGAATATTGAACTTTTTGTTGAGGATATGTAATTGTTAGTTGTTGTTGAGTTGTGTGCTATGTAAATTGTGAACTTTTAGCTTCGACTGGTTTTATGCATGTTGTTGTTGTGGAGGTTGTGATTGATGAATATTGAGCTTGTTGTTGAGAATACATAATTGTTAGAGTGTTGTTGTTGAGTTTTATGCTATGTAAATTGTGAATTGTTAGGTTGGGCTGATTTTATGCAGGTTGTAGTTGTGGAGGTTCGGTTGGGTGTGAGGAGTACCTGTATTTTATTCCCTTATCTTGTATTTAGAAGTTTACTTGTTGAGTACCATGCGGTTTAGTACTCACCCCTTATTTCTACATTTTTGTAGGTTATGAGCCTGGATCTTCATGATACTTTCTATTCTCTTATTTTTCGAGGCTTCTTGAGAATTTATGAGGTAGTTGTTTGTCATATTAGCAGTCTTTCTTTCTCCTTATTTATGATCTGTCTATTCTAGAAACAATGTCATATGAGACTTGTATTTTCTTTTGATTCAGTTGTAATACTTTAGAGGCTTGTACATGTCCCAATCAGATTTTGAGGGTTTTATTAGGTTGAAATAGTTATCCGCACTTATGATATTTTGAGATTTCATTATGTCTTACTTCCACGTAGTTTGTCATATTTGGGTTTTAGGCTTTACTTGTCTTGGTGGGAAAAGACGAGTGTCATCACATCCATTTTTGGGTTTTGAGAAAACTGAAGTTCTTCAAACCGCGAACCAATAAAAATTTTGGGCTATAAAACATGAAATTTTCACCCCATTTCCACCAAACCATCTCACTAGGAAAAGGCATGGTGGTAAAAAGATTTTTGTGAAAGTACTGACAATAACCGCTGAACATTTTTTCGCTCACTAATCCAATCAGTAAAATATCTTTAGGAATAGCGGAAGCATACCATAATCATTCTACCTACATGAATAACAGATAATCAATATGTTTATGCCACAACATACAATAAGATAGAACACATAAACTTGTTGAAATTTAATTCAAGAATTACCTCTTGAAGCGTGAGCAAAAACCTTCAAGTGAATCCACAAGTCTTATACAGTTATCCCAAGTTCACATCTGAACTCTCTCAAGATTTGGGTGGAGAAGTCTCGCATAGAATTTTTTTTCTTTTTCTAGGTTAGAAGAATACCTACTTATAGAGATTTCTTCCCTAAGGAGACAAAAGACACGCTTGTTTTATAGAAAAAACACACGCCTATCTTTCTTTTTCCCATAGAAATAAGATTTTACTTCTAATTAATTGTGGACACTATAGGGTCCACAAAATTAATTACTGAGTCTTCGTATTATAGAAATAATTCTAAATAATTAATTTGAATTATTTTTACCAAAATAAACTACAAATCATTCCACTTTAAATTCGTAAATGCACTCCGCCATTTGTATTTCGAAAAGTTTCCATTAAACACTTATGTAATTCCTCATGTTAAGATTACATATACTAATGAATAAATTAAATATTCGACGAATTTAATTTAATGATGAATTTCCTTTAGAACAAAACTTATCTTATTTCATGCGTCGGATTCAAAAATTCACTTGTAAGATTTGACACAATGAAAACTTATAAGATTCTCAAAATGGCATATCATTAATCTAAATGTTATGACCCGAGCCTATACCCTAGATGTGGCCGACACTTGAGAACCGTTGTTAGAAAAATTATTCTTTTTCTAGGATAGAAGAATCCCTGCTTATAGAGATTTCTTCCCTAAGGAGACAAAAGACACGCTTGTTTTCTTGGAATAGAAAAAACACACGCCTATCTTTCTTTTTCCAATAGAAATAGGATTTTGAGTTCTAATTAAATGTGCAAACTATAGGGAGTCTTCCTATTATAGAAATAATTCTAAATAATTAATTTGAATTATTTTTACCATAATAAACTACAAATTATTCCACTTGAAATTCGTAATTGCACTCCTCCATTTGTATTTCAAAATTTTCCATTAAACACTTATGTAATTCTCGTGTTAAGATTACATATACTAATGAATAAATTAAATTACCGATGAATTTAATTTTATGATTAATTTCCTTCAGAACAATGCTTAACTTATTTCATGCGTCGGATTCAAAAATCCACTTGCAAGATTTGATACAATGAAAACTTTTAAGCTTCTCAAAATGGCATATCATAAATCTCTATGTCACGACCCGTTCCTATACCCTCGATGTGGCCGACACTCGAGAACCATTGTTGGCCCCCAAGTGAAACCTCATCATGGCTGACTACAAGAGGGAGACTAACTCATGCATACACAAGAATCAAAATGAAAGAAATGTTAAATCAATAATGTAATAAATCTCAAAACTCTTTGAATATACTGAGTATGATACATAAGTTTTAAATAAATCATCTGAAACTGAAAGACTCATCAAAATTATATATCTATGAAGCTTCTACCATACAAGGATGAATGTAGGGAAAAGAAACACGACTCCTCAAGAGAACTACTAATAAAAAATCATAAAGATGGAGTCCTCCTTAAGCAAGGAGGTCTTAGTCAAAATTTGATGAGCGGATGAAGTGATCTCAACAGACTTTTGTTGAGAATCCTAAGAACGTGTATTTGCATCATTAAAAGATGCAAGTCGAATGACATTAGTATATTGAATGTAAGAGTATGTAATATAGCTGAATAACAAATAATTGAATGAAAGGACTGCAATAAATATAGATATATACTCCACTGAATGTAAATAAATAAAGTAGTGAAATCATTAAAACTTTACAAAAACTACTTACTTATCTCTGAACTCAACTTATTAAGGGGTATAATAAAAATATACTTTTAACTCTATTTGGAAGATTCTCTAATCGATAACCATCACTACTAGCTACTTGATGATATAGTGTCTCGTCCATGCAGCCAAAACTCTCCTATATTGTGCCGGGATATAGGAAACTTCAACTAACTGGATCCATTAAGAAATAAGGATTTATCTAAAAAGTATGATCATATACCCATGTTGGCAAGATATGGTTCATGAGGATTTTGAGTTTTCTGAACTCATCCTCATATTGGTGCTCAATACTACTCCCAATAATATATATACTCATGCTCAAATGTATAAAACATATTATTTCTCTGGTTTGAGATAATTGCTCAAACTATCCTTTTAAAAGATGTAACTGCTATGAAATATATCTGAAACAGATTACTCATTTAGAAAATATTGTTTGTCTTTGCTCAATGTAAAAGTATATTATGGGTTGAGATAATTGTTAGGATATACTATTAACCATGCGTTTTGATATAGTATTATTATTGAACAATTGTTTATTCTTTTATTCAATTCAATAAATTGTTACGTTAAATAGATCAATCGTCATATATGTGTCCTTAACTTATATAGTAGATGATTTAGTGTATAGAGTTTAAGCTTATACACAAAAGATTAAATCATCTGTTCTTATAAGTTAAAAGTTATAGTTCACAATCGTAGATGGAAATTTGGACAAAACCATCAGAAAGATTATAGCACGAGATTAAATGCAATCTATCTTGATTATGAGAATGGTATAGTTCTAACTTCTCATACTAGTGCATTTTGTATGTATTGAACGGGACCGAGCAGAGATAGATGTTTTAGACTGACTGATAAAAACATATTCTCTAAACTGTTAAATGTACTTATATTCTTAATCTTGATATAACGATTATGATCTGTATATATTAATTATCGTTTTGATTTATTAAAAGGTGAGATTCTAAGATGGGTCAATATGCATGGTAGATTGGATGATAATAATATATATTGGTGAAATAATTAGTTAGTTGATGGAATCCATGTCTCAGTATAGAGATTGATGATACACCTTTTTATGAGAAACTTATAAGTTTTCCTGTGTAAACCCGGCCGGTAGATTTATGAATCTGACACATGAAATAAGTTAAGTATTGCTCTAAAGGAAATTAATCATTAAATTAAATTCGTCAGTAATTTAATTTATTGATTAGTATCTGGAATCTTAACATGGGGAATTACATAAGTGTTTAATAGTGAATTTCGAAATATAATTAGAGGAGTGCAATTACAAATTTCTAGTGGAATGATTTGTAATTTATTATGGTAAGAATAATTCAAATTAATTGTTTGGAATTATTTCCATAATAGGAAGCCTCAGTAATAAATTATGTGGTCCCTCCAGTGCCCAATTTAACTAGAACTCAGAATCTTATTTTCTGGTAAAAAGAAAAAAGAAGTGTGTTTCTTCTTGAAAAAAAAAAAGAAACGTGTGTTTCTTGAAAGAAAAGGAATCCTCTTTGGACTAGGAAGAAATCTCTATAAGTAGGGATTCTTCTGATCTAGAAAGAAGAGAGAAAATACAAGATTCTATATGATACTTGCCCACCCAAGTATTGAGAGAGTTCAATTGTTAGTTGGGATCACTGTAGAAGACTGTATAGCTGGAGTTGGATTTGCTTTAAGATATCTTCACACGCTTCAAGAGGTAATCTTGATTTAATTTTCAGCATACCTTGTATGTGATACGTATTTGTGATTGTTGTCTATACTCATGCAAGATGTATGATTCTGGAATGCTTCCGCTGTGTATGCTATTATCTAACAATAATTACTCAAAAGGCCTCTTTAAAAGGTAACTGCTCGGTACTTTATCTTTCTGAAAACTTTTAAAATTTTCTTAAAATAATGCTCTTTTTCTTCATGTAAAAAACAAACATTGAAAAATACTAAGTTCCCTTGTACTCTTTCTCAAACTCCTCTTTACTTCCTCAAAACACAGTTTAAAGCAAAAATGTTTGCTTTAAAAGATTCTCAAAAGTTATAACTCAAAATATGGTTCATGCTGAAATATAGACATGAACAATTCAATTCAAGGATCTTAATATTAATATAGAAAAACTCAATAATCATAACTCAAGAACTTAGAACTCATAACTCAACGATACTAATAATATCTACAATACTCAATTAGTAGGGTTTGAAATAAAGACGTGAATGAATCAACTCAAGAATCTCAATTTTTAACATATAGCAATTCAATAATCACGAATATAATTCCAAAAAGGTTAGAAACTCAAGAACTCAGTATTGAACATCAACTCATCTCAAGAATACTCAAATTTAAGGATAGAACCCTGTAATACTATTTTGATGATTTGAAAATAGATGTAGGATGTGACGACGAATTAGTCCAACACTTTGATAGCCTTACACACCTGAAAGAACAAGGCTCTTTAAGAATCTTGTAAGAAGAACTTGATTAGAATAGTTTGAAGGATAACAATCAAGAAAACCTTTCGTTACATTCTTGAATTAGTTTCTTGAAATATCTATGGCCAAGAATTATAATTTTCATTCATGATTAATAATTTTATGGAGAAATTTGAGTTGGAAAGAATGGAATTCATGTGGAAGGACTTACCTTAAAGAAGAATCTTGAAAAGTATTGAAAGAATCTTGAATGGAAGTCTTCTACTTTGATTTTTCCTTAGGGTTTGAGTAAAAAGAGAATGTTGGATTAAGAGATGATAATCTGATTGGTTTGAGAATTTAATTAGTCAAGAAATTCGTTAAGGGTTTTCTTAGAGGTAAAATGTCGCGACCCGAGTCTACACCCTGGACGTGGCCGGCACTCGAAGACCATTGCTGGTCCCCAAGCGAACTCTCATCCTGGCTGACTACAAGCTGAAGACTAACTCAAGCATGCAAAAGCTTAAAAATTGAATAAAATTCATGAAACTTAAATAGAAAACTTTAACTCAAAAGAAAACTCTGAATAAAATAAATTATTCAACTCGCCATAAAATAGGCAACTTAAGTCTTTAAAATATTTAATAAAATAAATGAATAAATCAGACTTCTCAACTATTGACTATCTTTGAAGCCTCTAACAAATAAAGATGGAAGTCGGGATAAGACCCACGAGATTCTGACTAAACCGAAAAGTAAATGAAATCCTCCGGAAACAATGAGGCTTACCATAGCTAACTCGAACCCCTGGATGTATCAACGAATCTCTTGTTGATGATCCTAAATACCTGTGTCTGCAACATAAGAAGATGCATGCCAAATGGCTCAGTACGTGGAATGTACGAGCATGTAAGAGGAATTCTAAAGCATAAACATAAGCTTGAAAAGAATCTGAAAGGAACTGAAGAACTTACCTGGCTCAACTCAACTCAACATAACCGAACTCATTTCAATATAAAGCAGTTTAAAACAAGTGCAATCTAAAGAAAAGTTGTTTAAAACATGATCTCAACTCTGTGTGTATGCAAAGATACAAATAACTCTGAGATGTATGTAAAAATACAAATAAAAATACAAAGTGCTGCTGCAGGAGTTTCTCTAACCGACAACCATCACATAAGAGCTATTGCGATGATAAATCGATCTCCCTCACGCTCCCAGCACATCCTATACCCTGCCAGGGGTATAAGACCTAAATTACTAAGTGGATCCACTAGTCTATGCGTAAAGGATTCATCTAAAAAGTATGACCCTTTTCTACCCATGATGGCTACATGGTTTATGGGGGCTGTAGGTTCTTTGAACGCTCCCCCATATCGGTGCTCAATACTACTCCCAAAATATGATACTAGCTCATTATGTTTTAAAAACATTCTTCTTTCTGTGATTTGAGATTAGTGCTCAAAAACCTAGCTCAAAGACTATCTTGGAAATCTCAGTTTCCTCTTTTGCTTCATTTAGAAAGCTATTACTCTTTTCTGAAAACTAGCCCGAAGGCTGTTTGGAAATCTCAGTTTTCGTCCTTATTTAAATGTGAAAATATTTTAAATCTCTTTGGGAATACTTAGCCCCATATACTTTTGAAGAAATGGACTTCAACTTTATTCTTTAAAGTACTCAAAATTTAAGTCTTAAAACAAAGTTAAAACGTTTGCAAAAGACTTTTGGAAAACTTTATAAACTTCTCTTAACTTGACTCTTGACTTCTCTTGACCTTGATCTTAACTGCTATTGACTTGACTCTTAACTGATCTTTGAATTAAATTATGGATTCAAGGATTATGATTTGTGATTGGAAAGATCTCATGATGCTTAGGAATGACTCTAGATAACTAAACATGAGAAAAGACTGAAAAAACAATATTTGAAGGTGGGTCTGCGACGTGGAGAGACTTTTAAATTTTAGTTTTGAAAATGACTTTTAAAGCAGAACGCCTCGTGACAGCTCCGCGACGTGAAGCAGAAATTTTCAAAACTGGGGAGTAGGGGCGCGACGCGCCACTGATGTCAAATATCGTCCGATGAATTTTCTTCTTCGTTTTCTAACCCCAATTCGCCTAAATTCGATTAATTTTCTCAATATCTCTTTATATTCAGGTACCCATAACATATACACAAGAATCTAACTAAATGAAACTCTAATAATCGATCTTAAACTCTCAAGAACTCCTCAATCTCATCCCAAATTCAAGAACGAAAGCAATTCAAGAATACAACTCAAGAACATCAAATTCTCAACCTTTTTAGGACGAAATTACACTGAATAAAATATGATTGGCACGTAGATGAATGAACCCAACGCTATGTGAACTCACATACCTGAAAGAACCATCTTCTTGCAGCACTTGAAGGAAAATCTTGAGAAATGAACCCTAGCCTTAGCGTTTCTTGAATTTCTTGAGTGTAAAATCTTTGTAGTGGATGAGAGGGTTTGGATTTGTAAAAACTGATTTTTCTATTCATTTAGGGAAATTTCGATGACCTCCTAAGGGTTTTTAGGACGAAAATACCCTTAAAGAATTAATTAAAACGAGCTGGGAGTCGGAATAATTTTTCACCAGGCAGTGAGGTCCGTATTGGCTCCGTAACGCAGAGCCATCGTGGAGAGCGTAGTTAGTAAATCAGTCATAAAGTTTTACTCAGAGCTCAGAATTTAGCAAACTTGGGGGCGTTGGAAAGATGACTCGGAGGACTTTAATTTTCTATCTTGTAGGTCACCTAACTCATCCTGTACTAGGAGTTATGGTTTTTTTAAGTTGACCCAAAACTTAAGAAAAACATAGGAATGACTTGAATGAACTCTCTTTAGTTCTTCTTTGAACTCAAGGTGCAACATCTAGTGACTTTCATACTCAAGAAATTTTAAATTCCTTGCAAAAATCTCACTCACTACAAAGAACGGTTCGAGTCTTAGCTCAAAAAATTTATGGGGTGTTACATAAAAAGACAAAAACGACAATTTTTAATGTTTTCTCATTGGCTAAATCGTGACTGTATTGTATAAGGTTACTAAAATGATCATAAATTTCTACTCGGAACTATGATTGACGCAAAACTGGTGGAGAAAATGGAAATGAATTGCTCTTACTATCTTTTTGACTTATGAACTTGCCTACTAACATAGGCGGATTGGTTCATACTGAGAGTTTTGAAACTAGACTCGAGCACGCTTGGAGAGAAACTCACATAAGATTTCAAGATTACAGCCATGACTTGAAACAAGGTATCCAGGCATGGAGTAAGAATATGACTACTATGCCTTGAGTGACATGACTGGTAGCTTTTAATCTTAGAAACACTTCTCAACTTTGCTCTCCTTTCTGATTACTACACTTCATTAACTACAACTCATAGCCCCCAACTAAAGTATATGACTACTCTTACAAACATCCATGTCAAGTAACTTGCTCTTATTGTGCTCACCCCTAATCTATAATTTAAAAGGTACTAAACATGAGATGGTTATACTCATCTAAACCACAAGATTCTATGCCTCAATAGGGAATCTCATCCGAAGGATACTTCTCCTTATAGCTGCATTCAGCAAACCTTGAGCCCATATAGCTTGCTCTTATTGTGCTCATATTTTCCTATTCCAACTATATCATTGATTTGGCCTTCTAAGTATTTATTGTTAGAAGGGTAATATTTATTACATTCGTCACTCAAAATATCATAATCAATTAGATAATTAACTGGTCATTTTTATAACTTACGGATGAATATGGTCACTTTATAACTTCTTTAGCTTGCAATTAAGTTAGGAAGTGAAAAGGTCATAAAATATTTTGATTAATAAATATTTAAGTTATTAGATATTTATTACATTTTGAATTAGGATAGGGATAAAATGGTATTTCAACTTTTATCTGTATGACTTCCCATTTTTAGGTGTTTGTATATGTATATAGAGTCTTTTGTCTTGAGTCTTTTATTTTTGTTAGTTTGAGTGTAGTGTATAATTATGCAAATCATATCTTAGGTATGGCTGCGTTTATTTCCTATGCTTAGTGAGTGCTTTGCTTGAAGAAAAGTAATAATTCAAGTTTGGTGGTTTGATGAGTTGATATTTTACCAACATATTGAACTCAAATTCATGAATTATTATTCTGTTTTGATGCTAATTGGGGGAATTTTATGACCTAGTTCACTAAAGCAAATCGGTGAAGAAACCAATTTTCTGCGGGAGCCATTTAATGCTCATTAGCTAAATACCGGCTTCATTGGAACAAAATTGCTTAAGCATCAGTGACTCATTGGTGTGATACAGTTTCGGATAAGTCTTTCGCCGATCCCAACACATCTGTTTCTGAAAGAACTAAAGGTTGAAGTGGTGATGCGATTGGCGCTGCACAACTGTAGATTAACTTTTCGTCGGTCCAACGCAAGTCAATGAATGGAAGGTGAAGAGACAAAAACTTACTCAGGAAATAAATTGCTTCCTTTAGAAAGTTTCAAGGATAGAATATAGGGAATTGTGTAATTATGTATCTTTATCTTCTTCCCAATTATAAATAATGAGAAAAGACCAACATTTGAGATTTAAGCTTGTTAGTGGTGACGGAAATTACCTAAGAACTTCCCTTGCTTGTAGAAGAAGAAACCTCATAATTGCATCATTTTAAGCTTCAATTACAGATTTTGTTAATCAAATTAGCTTGAAATGGAGATTTCATATCTGTGTATTGTCTCTCTTTCTTGTTTAATGAGAACCTAAATCTTTAGATAGGGTGTGGGTTTAAATCCCAATGGGTACTGATTAATCAATTCTAAATTGATTAAATGACATGGATCTATTGTTACCTTAAAGTTTTAATCTAAAATCAGTCGTTGCAAACATTGATTGAGCTTTCTAACACTGTTTTATCTTGAGAAAACAAAATAGAGTAGGATAAGACTTAATAATGAGGACTTTATGAAGTTATTCTATAAGATTGAGACAAGGATGGTATAATCTGAGTAATTTTCAATTTAATGATATAATCTAGGTATAGTCTATCTACTTACGCAATGTTTGATGTTTTTTTGTCTAACAACTGGATCTCGTCGTTATAGAAAAGCCAACGGGGAAAAATTTGGGGCCGAAAAACTTTTTCGTAGTAACTTGAAATTTTCCAACCTAGTCCAGATTTGGACGAAATCAGAATCAGTAAAGTCTAGGGAAATCTTGTAACAATTGGTGGTGATTTAATTATGATATTTATCACATGAGTAGATAGCTAAGACGTTAAGGAACCCATGTGGCTTTACGAAATCAAATTCGGGCGAGTAGAACTCTCTAAACTGATCTTAGCGTGAACATGTATTTTTTCTGAGTGTCAAGGAATGAAGGTGTGTTGTCAATTGGAGGTTTGGAATTCTTAAATTTTCTCACTATTTCTGTGCAAGTCGCTAGGGCGGGATTATTCCTGCCAAGGCAAGGCCGCTGTGGCTGTCTAGGGGCCGCCATAGCGGGACAGTCGCGACTTAAGTCAGAAATAAACTCCAAAAATGTTTTATTCTGCACTTTTCGACGTTAAGAGATAAAGAACGACCCCGGGTGCTTTCTTGATAGTTTTCCACCATTCTTGAGGCTAAAGGTAAGGTTTTAACTCCCTGAATTTGTTTTCAATCCATAGAATGTAATCTAGCGGGTAGTTATCGATGGGGGAGGGTTTTGATCTGGAAATTATGTAGGAAACAACCCTAATTGGGACATTGGGATCATGGGTTTGATCTAGGGTTGATAGGATTGTTGGTAATTTAGGTAATTAATTATTGTTTATTGATTCCTATGTTGTATTAATTGTTTGTAGACAAAGAACAAGCAGAACGAATCCGTAAAGGGAAGAATCAAGTTTCTTAGGGGATTCAAGCTTGTTTTGAGGTACGTGATAGTTGTTATTTCATGTTATGTGATATATGTTTGTTCTTGCTTCATTATAATGCATGTATGTATGAGCATGTTGCATGGTTGATTTCACTAATCATAAATGATGATAATTTGATAATTAAATGCCATGAATAATGACTTGATTGTATAATTTAAGAATATACTTGTGATTGAGATTGTGGCTTGTTAAATGGATCGGGTGTTGTGTTCCAACACACTAACTGGGATCGGTTTCCACATTCCAGCATAAACATGTGATCGGTTGCCATGTTCCGACATAAATATTAGATCGGGTACCACGTACTGGTACGCTAACAGTTTGGGTTTTGGTTCCATGAGAGGACCATTGACTTGACATAACTGTGTATCTTGAGAAATGTGAAAATGTTCATTGTTCTTAAATGACATTGATATTGTATATGTTCAGTGTATGCATGTTATTATTATGTTGTAATGGCTTATGTATGTTGCACTTAGTGGGATAGCCATGTGATCCTACCAGTACACTGTGGTTGTGTACTGATATTGCACTTCCTTTTTCTTTGTTGAGTACAGGGCATCTTCAAGTGGCTATTGACAGACCTCGTTTAGAAGATCAGTGATTGTCATCGAATTCAAGGGTGAGTCAGCTCTTCCGGGCTCCCATGAGTTCTCTCTTGTTTATGTCCACATTTTCGGACTAGACTAGTTTGTTAGATTTCTTATGTTAAGTATAGGATAATACCCCTTTTTGTTTAGACGTATGGTGGAACTTTAAATGTTTTGGTACATTGACTTTCAGGTTCTAGTTGTTATTCCGCATTTGTTTTGGTTGTTAGACTTTTGTTTGGAGTATATGGGAACTCCTTATTTATTTTCTTATCATTTAAACTTGCTTTTGTAACTTTAAATGCCTTAGTTTGATTTAGTTGTATATTAATGGTTCTCCCACCGGAGGGTTAGTATGGGTTCCAATAACGATGGTCTAGGTCATGACAAAGTTGGTATCACAGCCTAGATTCGTTGATCTCGATGTACCAAAATGAGTCTAGTAGAGTCTTGTGGAATGGTACGGAGATGTCTATAATTTTCTTCGAGAGGCTATAGGACTTTCAAAAGTCACTCTGTTTTCTCTTGTCTCCTTTCGTGCTATGACTTGATTCCAATTGGTATCTGACGATTCAAATTGGTATCTAACATCCTTCACTCTTTTGTTTGCAGATGGTTAACACTAGGTTCAACGGCGTCAGTCCCATAGCTCCCATCAATGCTCCAGCTAAGGAATCTGCACCAAGAAGTCGCCGTCGAGACAAGGGTAGAGGAAGAGCTAGGGGTAGAGGCCGAGGAAGAGTGGCACCTACTAGGGATGGAGCACCGGTTGAAAATGCTCCCAGGAATGAGGCCCAGCCTACGCATCATGAAGAGGTAGAGGAGAATATCAAGGTTGACAATTAGGAGAATGTTGGACAAGAGCAAGAGGTGCAGGCTGAGACTATATGTATTCCTCCCGTAGACCTAGTGTTAGCGCAACAGATTATGTCGTTCTTGAAAGGATTGGTTAGTCCTTGAGTGCTTTCTTCTGTTTAAGCAACTCAAGCTCCCGCCAATCCCCCTATTGCTATCACTGTCCCCAAGGTGGGTGGAAATGTAGGTAATGATGTTTTCTTCCGTCCTTTGTTAGGTCCTGTTATGATTGGAAACGAGCATGAGATGTTGACTAAGTTCTTGAAGTTGAAACCGTCTGTGTTCCATGGTTCCGAGAGTGAGGATGCATATGAGTCATCCTAGATTGCTATGAGAAGCTTCATAAGTTGGGAATTATGTGGAATGTAGATCTTTAATTTTACCGCCACTGACTTGAACCTATTTCATGCTCTATTTTTGGAGAAGTATGTTCCTCGGACTATGAGAGATCGTAGAAAGGATGAGTTCATGGCTTTGGAGCAAGGTTGTATGTATGTGGCTGCTTATGAGGCCAAGTTCCATGTTTTGTCTAGATATGCTACGCAATTGGTGACTACTAAGGAAGAGAGGATCCATTTATTTATTAAAGGACTAAATTCTGAGTTGCAAGTATTATCTGTTCATATGACTTCTGCAGGGAAAAGTTTCAATGAGGTAACAAATTTTGTGAAGAAAGTGGAGGGGGTGAGGCGATACAGTCAGGCTAAGGCGTTGGCTAGGAAAGCCAAGAATTCAGGCAACTTTTAGGGTTCTATTCCAGAGGTTCAGGAAGGCCAACACTTGCAGCCCGTCCAATTCAGTCCGCTATGCCCGCTTCTACAGGTAATTACTCCGAAACGCCACCTCAGAATTTGATTCAGGATAGCCAGGGAGCCGCACCTTCGGCAGGCAGCAGGCCATCCTTTGATCGTACTTGCTACAACTGTGGAGAACCTGGGCATATGAGGAGAGATTATCCGACCCACGCATGATGGATTCCGCACAGCAACAGACTAGAGGAATGGTACCCGCGGGAAATGGTAATAATGGTTGAGGGCATCCACAAAGTGGGCGAGGAGGAAATCAGCGAGGTAGTAGAGGTAGGGGAAATGGTAAGGCAGGCAGAAGTACGATGCAGCCAAGCAGTAAAGTCACCCGTCATGATGATAGGGCAAAGTGTTACTCCTTTCTGGGCAAGAACGAGGCAGAGGCGTCTGACACAGTGATCACATGTACTATTCTTGTCTGTGATAAGATGGTTAATGTGTTATTTGATCTGAGTTCTACTTATTCTTATGTATCAGGGTGATTTGCCTCAGAATTTGCTATGATTTGTGATATACTTGATGCCCCCATCCATGTTTCTACCCCAGTTGGAGAGTCTTTCATAGTCACCAATCTCTATCATGCCTATCCTATTTTTTTTATGGGTTTTCAAACTTGGACTGATTTGGTGATTTTGGATTTGACTAACTTTGACATAATCTTAGGCATGACTTGGTTGTCCCCCATTATGATGTGCTTAATTGTAATACTAAGTCTGTGACTCTAGAAATTCCGAGAAGGGAAATGTTAGAGTGGGAAGGGGTGTACAAGCCTAAGCAAGCTAAGATCATATCCTCCATTTGGGCTAGAAAACTTGTAGGGCAGGGTTGTTTGGCTTATTTTGCTCATATTCGAGATGATGAGGTTGAGTCTCCCTCTATTAAGTCTATTCCTATGGTGTCAGAATTTAGAGAAGTGTTTCCTACTGATTTTCCTGGTATGCCTCCGAATAGGGATATAGATTTCTACATTGATTTAGAACCTGGTACTCGTCCCATTTTCATCCCTCTATATCGCATGGCTCCGGAAGAACTAAGAGAGCTTAAGGCTCAAATCCAAGAACTTCTTGATAAAGGATTTATTCATCCTAGTGCTTCCCCGTGGGGTGCTCCAGTTTTGTTAGTTAAGAAAAAGGATGATAGCATGAGGATGTGTATAGATTACCGGCAATTGAATAAGGTCACCATTCGAAACAAGTACCCATTGCCGAGGACAAATGATTTTTTTTACCAATTGCAAGGCGCATCCATTTTCTCTAACATTTATCTAAGGTTTGGTTACCATCAGTTAAAGATTAATCCTGAGGATGTGCCCAAGAAGGCGTTTAGAAACCGCTATGGGCACTATGAGTTTCTACTTATGTCGTTTGGGTTAACTAATGCGCCTGCAACTTTTATGAGTTTGATGAATGGGGTGTTCAAACCATTTCTTGATTTGTTTATTATAATCTTTATTGATGACATTTGGGTCTATTCAAAAAGTGAGGAATAGCATGCTGGCCATCTTTGCATTGTTTTGGGTGTGCTTGGAAAATAAATGATACATGCGATTTTTTCTAAGTGTGAATTTTGGTTGCCTTCGGTTGCATTTTTAGGGCATGTAGTTTCAAAAGAAGGGGTAATGGTAGATCCCCAAAAGATTGTGGCGGTTAAGAATTGAGTTCAGCCTAGCTCTGTGATGGAAGTTAGGAGTTTTGTGGGGGCTCGCTAGCTACTATATTTGTGAAGAACTTTACTTCTATTGCCACTCACTTGACAAATTTGACTAAAGAGGAGATATCATTTGAATGGACTGAAAAATGTGAGGAGTGCTTTCAAAAGCTCAAGACTTTCTTGACCACAACACCTATCCTAGCACTATCGGTGGAAGGTAAATATTTTATTGTTTATTGTGATGCTTCACATTCGGGTTTGGGTGTTGTGTTAATGCAGAATAAGAATATTATAACTTATGCATCGCGACAGTTGAAGGTGCATGAGAAGAATTATCCAACACATAATTTAGAGTTGGCAGCAGTAGTGTTTGCCCTTAAGATCTGGTGGCATTACCTCTATGGTGTCAAGTGTGAAGGCGTTTACTGATCATCGTAGTTTGTAGCATATGTTCACTCAAAAAGATCTAAATTTGAGGCAAAGAAGGTGGATAGAGCTACTTAAGTATTATGATGTCACCATTCAATACCATCCGAGTAAGGCTAATGTAGTGGCAGACGCTTTGAGTCGAAAAACAGTGACTATGGGTAGTCTAGCTTGCTTCAGTGTATCCAAGCGACCTTTGGCTAAGGAAATTCAGACCTTGGAGTCTAAGTTCATGCAGTTAGGAATCTCAGAGAAAGGTGGGGTGTTAGCTAGCATTGAGGTTAAGGCCACTTTCATTGAGGAGATCAAGGCCAAACAGTTTGAGAACGAAAATTTGAACGAGCTTAAGAAAAATACAGCGATTGGTAAGGCACAAGAGACCACTCTTGATGAGAAAGGAGTGCTCAGTTTTAAAGGAAGAATTTGTGTTTCTCGAGTTGATGACTTGATTCAGAATTTGTTGACAGAGTCTCATGGTTCGCGATATTCCATTCATCCGGGCGTGCCCATGATGTACCGAGATTTGAAACGAACTTATTGGTGGACAGGCATGAAGAAGGATATATCGGAGTTTGTAGCTAAGAGTAAAAAATGCCAAGTAAAGTATGAACATCAAAGGCCTGCAGGTTTGCTTCAGAGAATGTCAATTTAGGAATGGAACTGGGAAAGGATAGTCATGGATTTTGTGGTTGGTCTTCCCAAGACTTTGGGGAAATTTGATTCTAATTGGATAGTGGTTGACAGATTGCCTAAGTCAGCCCATTTTATTCTGGTAAGAATAGATTATACTGCTGAACAATTGGCTAAGGTGTATGTGAAAGAGTTAGTGAGGTTGCATGGGGTGCCCCTTTCTATCATCTCAGACCGAGGTACGTAGTTCACCTCCAAGTTTAGGAGGAAATTACATGATGAATTGGGCACACAACTCACTTTTAGTACCTCTTTGAATCAACAGACAGACGGGCAGTCAAAGAGGACTATTCTAGTGTTAGAAGACATGTTGAGGGCATGTGTGATTGATTTTTGAGGGCATTGGGATAAGTTCTTACCTTTGTGTGAGTTCTCCTATAATAATAGTTATCACTCCAGCATATATATGGTACCGTTTGAGGCACTATATGGGAGGGGATGTAGATCACCCAGAGGATGGTTCGAGGCAGGATATGTGAAACCTTTGGGGGCTGACTTAGTGAAGGATGCTCAAGATAAGGTAAAAAGTATTCAAGCTAAGAATTTAGCAGCCTAGAGTAGGCAGAAGAAGTATGCAGACCATAAGGTAAGAGACATGGCATTTTAGACCGGGGAGAATGTTCTTCTAAAAGTATCACTAATGAAAAGGGTGATGAGATTTGGAAAGAAGGGCAAGCTTAGCCCTCGATACATTGTTCCATTTGAAGTTTTTGAATGTGTAGGGCTAGTGGCTTATAAACTAGATTTACCTCCTAACCTATCGGGAGTTCATCCGGTATTTCATGTGTCCATGTTGAAGAGATATCATGGTGACAGGGATTACATCATAAAATGGGACTCAGTTGTGTTAGACAAAGTCCTTCAATATGAAGAGGAACAGACTGCAATTCTCGATCATGATGTCTGGAAGCTGAGGACCAAGGAGATTAAGCCAAAAATGTTCTATATATTGCAATCAGTGGGGAAGAATATGAAAAGATCTCATGTTGTGATACTGCCAAAGAAATGTGGGATAAACTGGAGGTTACTTATGAAGGAACTGACAAAGTCAAAGAAACTATCATCAGCTTGTTAGTATATGAATATGAACTCTTTCAAATGAAGGAAGGAGAAACAATTGAAGGCATGTTTGCTCGACTAAGCAGGATCATTGGAGAACTAAAAGCTTCAGGAAAAACATATCCTCCCATAGAACACATAAACTTGTAAGCATATCTCTGCCTCTAATGAGGGATCAAAGGCACGTTAAAAGTCATTCCATTTCAGCATAACATGTAACTTACCTATAATTTCATAAATATAATAATGTGATCCCCTTAAAGGCTAAAAAGTTCGATAACTATTTTCACATATTGAATTAAACTTTGACTTCGTTTAAATTGTTAGCTACGTATTGATATTGAGAGAAGGAAAATCCACGTAGAGAAAAGGTATTTGAAGCACATCTTTAAAATTAATTTAAGCTAACCCTTACAACCAATATCATAAACTTTAAATATGTTTCATTCAACTTCTCAGCAAAGTGATCACACTTATCACTAATGTGAAATATGAATATAGAGGGCTTGATATGATAAATATGAGAATAGAAGTATCGAACACAATAATTCTTCAGAAGCCTGTGCGCACATGAAACTAATTGTCCTATATATATATAGGAGAAGAATAAACAACACATGTCAGCACTACAATTTTTCTTGAATTTATTATCTTTAGTTAATTTAAATAATATATTCAATTTAAATAACTTAATTATATTTAGTTAATTTAAATAATATATTCAATTTTAAAAAAGAAAATAAAAATATAAAACATATATTTTTAGAAAAAAACTGTTATATAAAATAGTAACAGAGCTACCATTTATCAACTTTAAAAGCAATATTTATGCAATGCACAAAATTGTAAAGAAATATTATTATATAAACATAAAATTTTAAGAATCTTTCTGTTACCCTTTCATTCCTGAAATTGTTTAAAACTTTAAGTAATTTTTATTATATAAATACTACTCTTTATAAAAAAATATTCAATATATAAAAAACTTAAGTAACCAATTAGAAATTTTGATGTATTTTCTTATAAAATTATTTTTACTAATTAATATTTAAATTTAAATTCTCCGTTTAAAAATTGTTCAATACACACCCACTTCTACACAATCTCTAAATTTATCTATTCATTTTTAAAAAAAATATTTTTAAAATAAAAAATAAAATTTCAACTACAAATAATTGTAAAATTCCTCACCCACTTGCTTGACTTACTATTCCCAAAAAATTCAACGTATCATTCAGTAAACTTAACAATATAATTCAGTCAAAAGGTTCTGTCAGTCCACCAAACAATACTAAGGAATAGGTTACAGTGGAAATACATTCCATTACCCAATAACATACTAGTAGAAAGTTAAGAAAAATAATAAGAAAATTAAATAAATTATATCCAGAATACAAACAACTCAATATCACAAAAACTAATAACTACAAATTAGATCAATTAATAGATAATATATCTAAAATAGAATATAAATATATTCAATATTTAAAGATACAATGAATAACGAGAATAACGAATATAGACAAAAACTTACTGAAATAATTATAGCAAAAAGACAAGAATTGAGAAATAGGCAAAATAGACTTAACAGTAATATATTTGCAGGAATTTGTAAAAAATCTATAGTAGCACAGAGAAAAAACATTTTATATCTACAAATACAAATAGAAAACTTAGAATATAAACTACAACACAATTTATAAATGAATAAAGAAGAATACGCAATAGATGAAAAAACATATGAAACTATGACAGATTAAAAATAAAGATAATATTTTCTAATCTAGGAAGAAGATATAAGAAAATAGGTGACAATCTAAGTTTAATGTTAGAAAAAGAAACGGTAAAACTAGAAGATAGTTTAACTGCTATGATAAGAATAACAAAAGA